>JACEIK010002473.1:5898-26895 GCA_018107945.1 Datura stramonium
TTTACACTTAAAAAAAAATACGGCCATCTGTCATATTTTTTTAAAAAATAATAAGTTCTTTTTTATAGTTTCTGTGCATTTTTGTGTGAAAAATTAACTGACACAAGTACGTTAATTTTTTTAAAGTCCATCGATTTTATTAAAAATAAATCATTGATAATTCCATGAAGTCTGTCAGTTTTCATTGTTAGGTTTTAGCCTTTTTTAAATAGTGTTATTAGCAATAAATCATAGTTTTTGTTTTACCGTACCAAAGATAAGTTTTTCTTACCCGTATTTGGTTAAACTCACATCACTTGAATGACATGAAAAAAAAAACACGTGGCATTATTTAATTTCGAATAATTTCTTACCCTCGATACCAAATTTTAATTTATTAAATTCTTGTGAAAATACATATTATTAAAGTTTATGTAAAATACTTGTTCTGTGTATGTAGCAGGTGAGTAAGTATTTTTTGAGGCGACTAGCTCTTAATGCCAACGGTATCACATTAAAATGCATGACATGTGTATTTTACATTCAACTGTAAAATTTTCCTTCTCATATAGCATTATAATTTGGTATAACGTCCCCGATGTGGAAAAATGAGAGGAAATGTGTCCCACATTTGGTAGGTGCTAGAATTGTTATGCAGCATTTTGTTGTGAATATACTTTATGGATCATTTTTTAGAAAGTCACCCGCTATGAAGTGTCACTTGCAATTACTAAGCGGTCTCATATCTATAATCTTGAATTTTATGCATTTTGGGTAGCAAGGGATGATTGTCTGGAGCAAGAATATTAGAGCTGTGTCATATGTAATGTGGTATTTTCCACAATTTTCAGAGTTAATTATTCACTTTTCATTTATGCAATACAGGTTGGATACCGTCATATTGATTGTGCTCAAGTTTATGGCAATGAAAAAGAGGTAATTTGAGTTAATGATGAATCAAATATAGGCTTTTCGTAGATAAATATCTCTTGCATTAACATGTTACTACAAGTGAACAATGTTAATCTGTCATTTGCCAATACGCAAATTACACAATATAAAGTGTTATCTCGAAATTTCTGTTTTTAGATGTCTTTAAGTTATTGCTTATCCTTAACATATCTTGTTATTGTTCCTCAAATGTTGGTGCTGCAGGGTGAAAACTTTTACGAGTTTTATTTTATGATCTCTGATATCAGCACACAACATAATCTGTAAAGCCATAATGAGTTTCAAGGAGGGAATTCCATTAAGATGGCATTTTAATCGTCATGTTGGCTTTGTTAACTAATAGACATGCCATTTTTGTAAGTTGTGTCTAACATCTGTGTCTCCTGTCAAAAATTGGATTGACATCTAAACCTTCAAAGCTTCAAAACATATACCGGACTAACAATTTATTGTTGAAACTTGAAAGTATTACCTTTACTAACCTTTTCTCCATTTCGTTAGATCGGTGAAGTTCTGAAGAGGCTGTTCAAAGATGGTGTTGTCAAGAGGGAAGATCTCTTTATTACATCCAAACTCTGGTAATCAAGATTCAAACAAATTATTGAAGACACCTTTTCCTTCGTTTCTCACCCTAAATATAACAGTCACATTTCTGTTCTTTTGGAAGTTGACCTCTTCAATGATTGTGATCTCATCAGTTATTAACAATCCTTCTTTCATTTGGCATGGTTGACTTCTCTCTCTCTCTTTTGTGTTCTGGGATGTAATGGAGCTTTTGATGTATGCTCTACACCTCCTAATATTAGACACAATATAATTACTACTCTAAGCTGCCTTTTAATTAGCAATAGGTTCTTTTAATTCCTTTAATTTATATGCGCAAGTGTCCTTTATTCTTTTAATGTCAAATGCGTGTCATAGTTAATTCAGATGACATGCATTCAAGCAATTGGAAAGTTGGTCTCTTCCATTAACATTTTGTCCTTTGTGTTTAGAGATATTCATAGATTTTGATGTATGAACTTGTGTAGGTGCACTGATCATGCACCTGAAGATGTACCGGTGGCATTTAACAAAACTCTAGATGATCTGCAACTCGACTACATTGATTTGTATCTTGTGAGTTCTTAACAGAAGCTTTGCATATGCTATTGTCTGTGATGCTAACTAGATGTTTCCGTTTCGATTAACCATCTTTTAGAAGCATTTGCTGCTATACTGTGCTTTGACTTGACTTTTTATAGATGTCTGAAGAAAAAAAAAATTAGCTGCAAAAGTGCTCCTGGAAACTCTATTAATTGGTGCCATTCTTTGTACTTCTTGTGTCTTATAATAGAATTCTCATCAGAATGGGGATCCAATGAGTTGTTAAACCTCTGACTGACTTACATTTTCGTTTCCCTATTTGGTTTATCTTTTTTGAAGATTCACTGTCCTGTCCGGATGAAGAATGCTACCGATAGCTTTAAACCTGAAAATCTATTTCCAGCAGATATACCTAGCACATGGCTAGCAATGGAGAAACTTTATGATTCTGGGAAGGCTAGAGCTATTGGGGTTAGCAATTTCTCCACTAAAAAACTTGGTGATCTTCTGGGAACAGCTCGTATTCCTCCTGCTGTTAACCAAGTAGAGTGCCATCCTACATGTCAGCGGACGAAATTGAAGGAACTCTGCAAATCCAGGGGAGTGCACCTCTCTGTGAGCTCACTAACTAAAAGCACTTTTCAGATGTTGCACAAATTTGAGTCAATTTCTCAGGGGCAAATTCTTGCACTGATGTTTATGTCCGCTTGGAAATTGGAATTGGTTGATTTATTACTACTAGTCAGTTTTATGAGTAGACCGTCGATCGCTTTCATTTATTTCAGTTGTTTAATATGTTTATTTCTCTCAGGGCTATTCACCACTGGGTTCTCCTGGTTTTGTATTACTTAAGGGTGATGAGGTTCTGAAACAGCCTGTTGTAATATCAGTTGCTGAGAAATTGGGAAGGACTCCGGCTCAGGTTTGTCTTCGTTGGGGCGTGCAGATGGGTCATAGTGTACTTCCTAAAAGCACACATGAATCCAGGATCAAAGAGAATTTCGATATTTTTGATTGGTCCATACCCGATGACTTGTTCAACCAGTTCTCTGAAATTCAGCAGGCGAGTTGTTTTTGTTTTCCTTCTTATTCAATGCCTGTTGGACTGTCAATTTCTTTGATATGACGAAGTTTGCAATTTTAAGTCAGTCAAATGCTAATGGAAGAAAAAAGTTGGCTATTAACCGTCTCGGGAGATAACATTCGCTGCCCCCGGGTGTTAGGATTTGTCCTTAATTTTCTATCTTACGTAGATTCTACATCATAGTTGTGTTTTACTTCAAAAAGGTTTTTCTTGATAGATAAGATTTCTTTGTGGAAAATTACTCTACCATAGCTATCCTTTTCTTGACGAGAAGATTTAGACTTCTAATTTTTTCTCCTCATGCATAACACAATAACATTCATAGTGTAGTCGTTCAAAAAATTTTTATTTAGGGAGATTATTTTCTCTATAGTTTTTATGTTTTTATATTAGTTTTTAATATGTAGGTCATTTGGTCGAATCATATGTGTAAAGAAAAGTTTTTATATTCTGGAAACTATTTTTATACTAAGGTAGNTTTTTATATTAGTTTTTAATATGTAGGTCATTTGGTCGAATCATATTATTATGTCTTTTATGGTATAGTTGTATTTGTCATATGATTTATCATCCATCAAAATTTGTAATTATTAGCTTCCGCATGACGCCCTGATTATTTCAATCCCAACGGGGTGGTGTGTTAAGCAAAGCAAAAGAAACAAAAATACTATACATTCTTGCATTTGTTTGAAGAGGGGTTTATTGGGGTTCTGAGCAATCCACACTTTGATATTTCTTACTAGTGATAGATAAACTATAAATGCATTCCTATATGTGTGAACGAAATAATAATTTGATCAGAGTTGAATTTAAGATTTGAACTTTATATGAGTTTTGAATTGTAGGACAATGACCTCGAGTGTTGATAACTGAGTTCTAAATTTAATTTCTGAATGGATTTTCTTAACATATACACAAGTTAATTCGATTGGCTAGTACACATCCCTCCGACTCCCCCTTAACCAAAAAGAAACTGTCTCACCATTGTCCCTAATTCCTTCATAGCATCTTTGCTAACTCATTGATTAGACTTTGAGATGGTTGGAGATTTTCAGATTTTCTGTGTAAATGCATTTACCAGATATATTCATCAAGAACTTTGTTGGATATAATTTTAACCAGATTGTTGGTTCTATTTTTGCGTTGTGCAGGCTAGCCTGTTTAGGGTCGTTCCATTTGCCAAAACTCTTGAAGAGATAATGGATGGTGAGTTTTAGAGTTCTACAGATTTAAAAATAAAAAAAATGGAGAATGGCTAATGTGAATCTATTTCATCTCCTAGATGCAGATCTTTTATTTACTTTGTGCGACTTCACTGGATGGATATGTTGTTGTTGCATTACTGTTTTTATATCTGTGGACGAAGTTAAATTTTGTTCATTACAACTTACAAGTAAATAGAACGCGTTCAAGTCATGGTCATGGTGAACTCGGGCAACTTTCACAACTGGTCGTACGAAATTATAGGATTTTTTGCACCAAAGTCACACAACTTTATTTTGTCACGTAAAAGTTGTGGCACCATTATCTTGGTAACCAAATGACCATAATTACTGGAAAATGAAGCTTCTGGGGTTTTTTTTAGTTGTGTGACCAGAAGTTTCTGAAAATTAAGAAGAATTTTCTATTTTGTCCTCTCTCTATCACGGCGTACCCCTGAATATACCCTCTTTGGGATTACACTGGATATGTAGTGTCAAACAAACAAATTGAATTACTAGAGTAGCTTTCCAATCTGGAAGATATTTAGGTGAATTCAAAGTGTAACATAGCCTTAAATGAGAAGAAACTGACATCACCTCTTGCAAATGATAATGATAATTTGTTGAATTTCATTCAGATCATCCTTGCTAACACCTTTGTAAACTCTTTGAATTCATGAATATGATTGACAAGTTTTTACTTTATTATATTTAGGAGTTTAAAGTGAGATAAATATTTCACTATAAATGTCCTGTATGTA
This sequence comes from Datura stramonium, assembly GCA_018107945.1. Classification (NCBI taxonomy): domain Eukaryota; kingdom Viridiplantae; phylum Streptophyta; class Magnoliopsida; order Solanales; family Solanaceae; genus Datura; species Datura stramonium. Next base: position 10,962 of record JACEIK010002473.1, read on the forward strand.
AAATGATTGATATATAATATTGTTGATGATAGTATTTGAAAGGGCAAGTGGTACCTATCAAAAAAGAAATTTCCATTCCTTGACTTGAATCTGAGACCTCTACGTAAGGTGATCCTATTCATTCCACCACAATGCTCGGCGAAGGAGTAATGCTAGTTAGGATTACTATGAATGGGTGAAAAAATAGGAATACAAATGGTCATCTACGATATATAACTTCCATGACACCAAAATGTTTTCTGATTTTCCAAAGCAAGTACCTGTAAATTCTGGCATCAACCAGTCACCAATGAAATGAAACCAAGCAGAGCCCCCAAACCCCAAAAGAAACCAAGAATCTCTTTCAAGATGAATCGTTTTCAACTTGGATCTGGGAAGGCAGCTCAACATAACAAGTTTGCAAGTGATATACACTGAAGAAAGCCAGCTCCCATTATTCACAAAGCAATCTGAGAAAGCTACTGTGCAAAAGACAGAATCTATGCGTAAGGAAATCCCAAAGCCTCTGATATTGTGATATGCATATAAATTGCAGAAATCAGTAACACAGAGGTAAGAATTCAACAAAGTAAACTATTACATTGCTACATTGCACTGCTACACCACATGAAAAGTCAGCACATGATGCCAATGTACCAAAACTGCTACTCCAACACAAATAGCCTAGAGACTAGTACACGAGTAGCAACCAGTTTTTCAAGAAAATAAGCAAAAAAATCGAAATATCTGTAATGTGGAGCTACTAGTTTGATGATTTACTGCCAATGACTGCGATTTAATATATCATTTTTGAGCTTTATGGAGTCTAACTGCCATCTAAAGAAGTCTTATCAAAGAAATGCTGAAGGGCATAGTGTTATAGGCTGAGCAAAATTTGAGATGCAGCTAAACAAATTAGTTACATTTCCACAATAGAAGTGGTACACCAGGTAAAAGAGGCATATGGACACCAAAGTCACAAGGCAGGGTGCAGACATAAAGTCAATAGGAAGACCATCAGATTTATATTTGTAAGTAGGTGATAAGATGCCATGAGGATACAGCTAAGATATCACTCTCCACACTCAAGATATGGTCGGTTGCTCAGCAATCTCAAACTAGATCATAAACTTTATTCTGTTCATATGTTCAGGTAAATCAGTAGGACTATTGAAAATCTTTCCTTTGGTCCTGTGATCTTTTCATCCAAGATTATAGATGGGTATCATTTTATACTAGTCACAAGCTTAGTGGGTAATTTTTTCACCATATAGTTCTTACAGCCCCAGAAAGAATCATGTGGTACAACTGATAAAAGCTTCCTCAAATAACAGTTCCTAATTACCTAGATCCAAGTCTCCTCTTGGCTTTATATAAATCAAGCCTTTTATACTGCTCAAGTTGAGTCAATCCCAACCTCAAGATTTCATAAGCTGAGAAACAGACATATCATCTCTTCATCAATAATTTCTCAAATAAAGGGCAGCCTAGTGCACTAAAGCTCCCGCTATGCGCAGAGTCCGGGGAAGGACCGGACCACAAGGACCAATAATTCTCAAATATAGATAAGAAATTGCATGAGTAGTATAGAGGGATACTGCCTCTGCTGTAGAATATGCACCAGCTAATAAAAACTAAAAAAGATGTACAAATATACCAGCTACTTAAAAGTTATACCTTCACTAGAACAGTCAAAATCAATGCCTTGCAGTTCATATGATCTTCGCAGCTTAAACCTGAACTTATTACACTAAATAGATCAATCCATTTGGCTATCAGGTCAACATTTCATTAGTTCTTTGATCAAGTAGGTTAACTTTTCATTAATTGCATATCAAACTGGAGAGAGATTTTGATTTTAAAAAAAAAGGATTTGATCAGTATGACCCTTTTCTTTAAAGAAAGGAAAATAAACTTAATCCAGCAAGCATGTAAAATGCTGAACCACACATATCTGTTACTATTTCAAGACTGATTAAACTATGTTAATTTACAGATAAGCCAAAGAAAAATACAATGAACGAATTAGTACATCTAATGGCAGATCATGGTAGAGCAACCAGAAATCCACTGAGCTACAGCTCACTATAGTTGCGCCAGACAGCTCGGAATTCTTCACGGAATGTATTGAGGCGAGCCTTCAAATTAGGACTCCTGAAGCTTGCATGAGCAAGAGTGGCTGAAAGAGACAGAGGAGATAGTTTTATTCATCATAACATAGAATTCGAACAAAATTTACAATAAGAGAGAACTCACCAAGAAGGCCAATACCAAAAGCCCAAAGGACGGTTAAGAGGCCACAGGAAACAAACCAGAGAAAGAAACTCACTGCATAATTACACAACAATAATCAAACACAAATTCATATTACACCCAAAGATTCAACAGGAAAGAAAAAGAAGAGAAATGAAGACAGAAAAAAATAAAAGAGAACAAACACTCCAGTACCTATAGAAAATACAAAGACAAACACCCAACGAGGCCTTCCACAAATGAATATTGCTCTTTTAGTGGATGGACGCCCTCGAATAACCGGCCTGGACATTATTATTATCAAATGTATGTCACCAGCGAGACAGTTCAGTGTGCTTAAGAATTCAAAAGTACATGCATACTCACGTGAGTGCAGGCCTCATTTTTGCAGCTAAATGAGGTGAAAACTGTCTAACAGTTCTTGTCACCTTTTCACTAAAAGTACCTGCAAAACTGCAGGACAATCCTTAACAACATTAAAAGATGCAGGAATAAAGTACGAATGCCATTATCAAGCCTTGATTCTTTGGTGGAAAATTTTACTTTTTTGATTATTAAAGATAATATATTCAAATATCCAGCATCAAGAATGTGCAATGAAGTATTTACAGGAAAATTATCAATACACGTTATGTAATGAACTCGAAAAGTCTATCCTGGCCTATGTGTCATATACAATAGCCATGTTACACCCAAAAAAAATAAAATAAATTAAGAGATACATCTGTATTACTAATATATTAGGTGGCAAATTTTGTTGCACATGCATCTGTGAACAAACAGATAAGTCTTAGCCAACAGAAAGTAAAAACAGACAGTTGAAATTGGTTATTCTTCTAGCTACCGACGCATAACGAGAAAAAAATGAAACATCAAGCTAACAGATAAGTCTTAACCAACAGACAATCACGCATAACCAGAAAAACTGAAACATCAAGCTAACACGAGTGCTTTTCCTTCTAATATGAAGTGCGAAAATTATTATTGAGTCATTTTCTCTCCATACAGAGGGGCAGGGTATGCATCATATGGTTCACTACTGCATCCCTGCAACAGAAGGATATTATTTACTCGTGACCAAACAAAAGACTATTCTGTTCAACCTACTGCAGTTTAAAAGCCAAATAAATCTCCAGGAAAATAACTCACAGCTAGAAAAGCTAATTTTTAACCCTATGATAAATAGGAGAATTTAAAAATGGAAAATTACAGAACCTCTATGTTTGGAAATGCATCAGGTTTAATTCAAATAAACAAAATATATAACCTGCACAAAGTATAACCAGAGATAAATGTCAAAAGGTATTAACCCACACTCAAGATGATCCACGTCCCATGTTAACAAAAGTTTTGAAAATGTTTTATTTGCTGCACGACTAAACCAAGGTATTACTTTATCTGGAAAAGGTCCAATTTTGTCACTCGCCTATTGACTTAACTTTTCCCACGAATAGAAGAAGGTCACAGAACTACCCTTGTTGTAACCCATACATATGCCCACTTAATCCATGCTGGCTCTTTACCCATTTAATCCCCCCACCCCCCCACCCATCTTTGATCTTTCTCTTTGATCAAACACGATCACATAAATTGGGAACAAAGAATTACGTAAATATCGATCAAGCCAATATGTTCACTGTGCATCCTGACACGGCAAACCAAAATCAAACTTCCAAGTCCAACATAGACACTGATTAAAGAAGAAGATAACCATTGTTATCTCTCCAATCTCTATTATCTTTAAGATTCAGTCACCATCCCCAAAGTTCCTCGCTGATAATCTAATGTATCATCTCCATATCTGTATGCCTCCCGTAGCAAAATTCGAAAAAGAATATTTGAATATGCTTTATTCTGCAAGTGGCACAATCTATATTTTAACTTGAGCACATGGAATTGTTAGGGTTTGGGAATTTTGCAGGGAGATAGATCAACTGATAGGCAAGGGTGGGAGGTTGGTGCTTGGGGACTGTGGTTCAGAAGCAAATCAGGAGGGTGTCTTTTTCAACGGTGTGGCAAGCTTGCCACTGAGTTGATGGCACAAAAGTGGCGATCAAGGAGATTGTTACCGCTTGGTTCAACACTACAATCAAATAGAACCTCAAATCCGAATTTGTCATTCTACAGAGGATTAGTCATCTTAATATTATCCGCTTACACAACATGATTGAGGTCCCACTACTCAACTCAAATTCAATTTCAGTGTGCGATTACATGTATAGTTGATCCAAGCCAAGGTGGGAGTGGCTGAGGTGGAGGACAAGATGCGTGAGGCAAGATTGAGGTGGTTTGGGCATGTGAAGAGGAGGTGCGAGCGATTGTCGATGGATGATTTTAGGAGGAGTAGGGGTAGACTGAAGAAGCAATGGGGTAAGGTGATTAGAAAGGATATGGCACAGCTGCAGCTTACCGAGGACTTGACCTTAGATAGAAAGGTAACAGATTAGGGAAGTAGGGAGCTGTGTGTAACACGACTTTCTCGTTCTCAGGGATAGGCCTAATTTTTCTCTTATAGTTCCTATCTTTCGTTGTTTGTTCCTACCTTATGCTACTTGTTTATTGTTTACTATATTGTTGTTGTGTATTTTGGTGCGACCACTAGCTGCTGTTGATATTATATGTTGTCTCTTGCGCTGTTATTTTGTTGTTGGTTCTGTTTCTCTTAAAGTCGAGGGTCTACCGGAAACAACCTCTCTACCTCTGAGGTAGTGATAAGGTCTGCATACATTCTACCCTCCCCAAACCTCACTACTTAGTTGTTGTTGTTGTTGTTGTTGATTACATGTATAGTTGAACAAATTTCAGAATAATACTCCATATTTTTATACAAGTTCATATTTACTGTTACAAAATATAGTGGCTACCGAAATCCTAAACAAATAATTTATATGTAATTATGAGGAAGTGTCTAAGTTGGTTTTAAGGAGATTTAACTCCCAGTGTAAAGAGTAGCTTTCCCTTGTTGAAGTTCAAGGGGAACTTGAGCTGCTGTTTTTTTTCCTTTTAAATCCGAGAATATGATAATGTTCAGCACCTTATGCCTAGCTATGAGTGGTTAGTACGTCCTTTATAGATTTTAGTGTGAATTTGGCACTGTATATATTCTATTTGGAGTTTCATGGCGTTTCCTTCTTGTCCAGCCTAATATGAAGCGTTAAAAAAACACTATTGACTAGGGAAAAAACATAGAAAAACTTTTACGGAGTCCAAATGATTTGCGTCATTTTCTCTCCATAGGGTGGGCAGGGTATGCTTTGGGGAAAAACATGCATTTAGTTCACTATGCATCCCTGCATCAGGAGGATATTATTTTCTCGTAGACCAAACCAAAATACTATCCCATTCAACCTAAAAAAAGTCTCCAAAATAGAAACTCACGGCTAGAAAAGCTACTCTTTAACCCTTTGATAGATAGGAGAATTTGAAAATTGTGTCTAAAGGACAGAACTCCTAAGTTTGGAATGCATCAGGTATAGTTCAAATATAAAAAATATAACCTGCACAAAAGCATAATGAAAAAGAAGAGATGAGCAAGGAGAAAGATGTCAAAGGTGTTAACTCACACTCAAGATGGTCCATGTCCCATGTGACCTTTTTTTTTTTTTGGGAAAATATATCATTGTTGCATGACTAAACCAAGGTATTACTTTATCTGGAAAGGTCCAAATTTGCCACTCGCCTATTGACTTTCCTTAACTTTGCTCGCCGATAGAAGTTAGTCACAGAAATACCCTTGTTGTTAACCATACGTATCATATTTCCCTTTGTTTGCTAACGAAGCTCCAGCTTGTGCATTTAATTCATGCTGGCTTTTTAAACTTGCCAAGTTTGTGGCCTCATGAAAAAACACCACCCCATTTACACTATTAACCCCCCACAGCCACCCACCCTTTTCCCCATCTTCCACCTGTCACTTAGAAAAGCCCAGGCAAGAATGCAAAATATAGGCATATGGTATGTAAACTAAAACTGTCATGGCAAATAAAAACCTCACCAATAGAATAAAATACCTGTCATTTAGAAAAGCAATACTAAGTGCTGTCAGAAACGCTGCAACAATTGCAAGTGGCCTCCTTAGAAACCCCAAAGCTGCAATATGAAATGCACATGAAGTACTTCAGAGTTTCAAATAAGCACTGTAAAGCTAAAAACATATATATAATTCAGTAATTTTTCCTTACCAAGAATAACCACAATCATAATAAAGTAATTCGTCCTGTAACTGCAAAAAGAAAAAAAATTAAACGCAATCCAGAAAAAAATAACTCCCTAAAGCTTCTTATCAAATGAATTAGAGACTTTCATCCACTAAATTTGCAATTTTTCCAACAAGCATGCGAAAAATTGTTGCTTCTAATTCGTGCATTTAATGGCTAAAGAAAGAAATCCCATCAGCTGGATAAATTCTTCATAAACTCTTGCAAGCTGATAGTCTTAAAAGGTAGAAAACGTACTAGTAGAGATTACACTTGAGACGACTGTTCCATTTAGAATAAGATCGGGGGAAAGTGAACCGAGAGAAGAATTCAGAGGGGGGACGTGGTGGAGATGACCACTCGACTTCGCGTAGAGCCTCAATTAGATCCTCTGTTGTCACGTTTCCCCAATCCATTGCCAAGAATTAGGCGAAACCCTAGAATTCAGCAAACAGAAAGCTACAAAAGAAGGGAGAGAAAACAAAGGAACTGGAGTCTGGAGGCTTCTGGAAATTCAAGTATATGATGCTCTGCGGAGAGTAATAAAATGGTTCGAATTTTTGAGGATGATGACAAAGCGGGCGTACGTCTGTGGAGGAATGATGAAGAGGAAAGTAGTAAGCACCGGTGTGACTTGGTCAAAAAAATAAAGACTGGAGGGAACAAAAATGTCTGAGCCCGGGTTCGAACCGGGGACCTCTAGTGTGTGAGACTAGCGTGATAACCGACTACACCACCCAGACACATGTGATAGATGTTTTATGTTTACCTTAAAATATTAATCAACTACTAATGATAAAATATAAGTTGACCGCGCACCCTGACACGGCACACTAACATCAAACTCCCAAGTCCAACAGACACTGATAAAAGAAGTTGAAGTCCATTGATATCTCTCTCCAATCTCTATTATCTTTATGATTCAGGAGTTCCTGACTGATAATCTAGAAGTATTATCTATTCATCTCCACATCTGAATGTACGCCTCCCCTACCAAAATTCAAAAAGAAAAAAAAAACTTGAATTTGCTTTATTCCGCAATTGGCACAATCTGTATATCAGTTTGATCACTTCGAATTGTTAGGGTTTGGGGATATTTACGGGGTGATGGCTCAATCGACGAGCAGAGGTGGGAGGTTTGTGATTGGGGACTATGTGGTTGAGAAGCAAATCGGGGCGGGCTCTTTCTCGACGGTGTGGCTGGCGTGCCACCGTGTAGACGGCACAGAAGTGGCGATCAAGGAGATTGTTACCGCTCGGCTCAACACTAAACTCAAAGAGAGCCTCAAATACGAAATTGTCATTCTACAGAGGATTAGTCATCCTAATATTATTCGTTTGCACGACATGATTGAGGTCCCACTCTATTTAATTCAATTTCAGTTTCAGTATGTGTACTGTATATATAGCTGAACAAAATTTTTGAATAATAGTACATATTTTTATGCAAGTTCGTATTTTTACTGTTACAAACTTTAGTGGCTGCCGAAATTCTAAAAAAGTATTACTAATGCACAGCTTATTTGGTCAAACTTTCAAAATCCTACTTATTTTGAAACGTGTTTTTGGAATTTTGCTAATTCATTTAAAACGTACTTTTGTCAATATTGTCATAGTAATCTGTGCTTGATTCACGTTCCAAAGGTACTCTTGGGATTTTTTTAGAAACTTTTTTATGATTTTGAAAAACAGTTTATGCTGCGGAGAAACATTTATTTTTTTCCTAGAAGCTTGGCTAAACAACTTAACTCTCTAAAATAAACATTTTCTTTTTGAAAAATAAGCAGTTTTAGCTTCTCCTGTTTTTCGGATCTTCATATATGTTCTTTTGCTTTTGATCTAAATGAACACTCACGTGCATGAGTTATAGGAGCCGGGAAAATTATATATTGTTTTAGAGTACTGCCGAGGAGGTGATCTTTCAATGTACATACAACGACGCCAAGGGAGAATCGCGGAAGCAACTGCCAAACATTTCATGCAGCAGCTAGGTTTGTGTGAAACTTCTATTTCTCTTGCCTATTTCCTGTATTCACTTTTAGACTGAATATTTTTTTCTAGATGAATTCCACATGGTAATATTCATATACATATCCATGCCACAGCATCAGGTCTAGAAATCCTTCATGAAAACAATCTAATCCACAGGGACCTAAAGCCTCAGGTTTGCTTTCCTTTCTGTGTTATGCTCAAAATTTAGTTTGCTTTGGTGGTTGCCTTGACAGTCCAAGTTACAAATGTAAACATATGTATATAGTTGTTTTTTGTCTAAGGAGGAGCATTTAGGTGCTGAAACGTATGTTCCTTTCCAGAAGTTCTCATCTTGATGTCATGAGCATGCAATGTCTACTATTGTAACTTTTTCCTGTGTATAAATATTAGAAAAATGACAGCTGTAAAAAGACTACTGGTCAGTCATGTACTAATGATTTGGTATTTCCAAGTAACTTTCAACAGGTACTAATGATTTGGTATTTCCAAGTAGCACCCGCCTTGTTCTTTCTGAAGCCATCTATTATATTGATAACTAGGTCCTAGTAGCTAATGATTCGAAGAAAAAAAAAATTAACGACTGAATTGTTGGAAATACATGGCATGACTTACAGGTGACCAAGGCATGCAATTGCTTATTCTTGAATAGATAATTACATTTCTCTAATGTAGGTTTCTTATTATTATCTCATTAATCAAAACAAAATAACAAGGAAAAGGAAGGCATTCAAGGATATGAAGTCCCAAACTAGTTGGGTCAGCTATATGAATTCTCACTGCCCGTGTTACTCCATGAAGGAGATGACTGTCTGTAAACAAATATATTGATATTTTTATCTTCAATTTGGTACATCTTAGTTGAGGAAAGGAAAGCAAATGTGTGGTTTTGTTGGAGTGAATAATGTCTCTTTGGTAGTAGTTTTTTCTTTCGGAGATAAGAACTATTCTGGAAACTTCTAAGAATTTGAATTGTCGTTTCTGTCGAACTGTCAACTCATTGACTTGTGTCCTTTGCCTTGATCCAACAGAATCTTCTATTGTCTGCAACTGATGACAACTCCACCTTGAAGATTGCTGATTTTGGGTTTGCAAGGTAAAGTTGTAGTACATTATCAGAAACGTCACTCTCCTAATGCCCTCCTACCCTGGGGAAGGTCTTTTATTTAACATTTCATCTCTTTTTAGAAACATTTGCAAGATTCTCTATCATCCTCCCCTTCTGTTTTAAGATTTGCAGCCTTAGAGTTAAAGGTTCTCCTAAGCCGTTCACTCAATAGTACCATTCTCTCTTGTCAGGTCTTTGCAGCCTAGGGTGCTTGCAGAAACTCTATGTGGGTCGCCATTGTACATGGCTCCTGAAATAATGCAACTTCAAAAATATGATGCAAAGGTGTTATTCTCTTTCTACCCACACTAGTCCATATGCTATTCTCTTTAAATTCCTAATAACTTTTGGCTCAAAATGCAGGCAGATCTCTGGAGTGTTGGTGCCATTCTGTTCCAGCTAGTAACCGGCAAAACCCCATTTACTGGAAACAATCAAATACAGGTTAATTTCTTTTGAGCTGTACATAGTAACTTACCTTATTGGTTGTTTCCATTTCAGTTTGACTGTTGAAATTCAAATGCCTTGTAGCCCTGGTCTAATTTTTATATTTTTCCTGTAGTTGCTCCAAAACATAGTGAAGTCCACTACATTGCAGTTTCCTCTAGATGCCAAGAATTTAAGTCCTCATTGCATAGATTTGTGTCGAAAATTATTGCGCCGTAATCCAGGTACTTCATTTGTGTTGTCTAGATTTCAACAGTTAAAATCCCTTATTGACACCTAAGACTCAGTACTTAGGTACTTTGCCATTGAGAAGGCCATAAGATTTAAAGCCAGAGTAACCATTACATGGCATTTTCTCATGAAAAGTTCAAAATTTTCTATTTCTGCATATCTAAACACACAGTGGAGCGGTTGACATTTGAAGAGTTCTTTAACCACCCATTTCTTGCACAGAAGCAGTCTGATGAGTTGTCCTGGTAAGCTAGTAGATGAATTAAAGCATTTGGTATGACATACACATTTCATGGCACAGACCTTATGTTTTGGACATGGTACACAGGAATCAGAGACCTCAAAGGGTAATAGATGGGTTTTCTCTGACAGAACGCAATCCTGTGGGGAGCACCAAGGAAGCTTTTCAAGAAGATGGCTTACCATTTAGTCCAGATGATGATTCCAGCAGTCCTGATGGCGGTCCTTCTTTTGCTGGGGTATCACAGAGATCTTCCTGTGGATATTCTCATGATGCAAAAGATTATGGGAAAGAAGTTACTAGTGTTTCAAACAAAACCAGTCCTCCTTTGAATTGTAGCAACATCACACACAAATCAGATGTTATTGGTTCTAGTCCTGGCCACCACCGATATTCAGAAGGCAAGCTGAAGGAATCTGGTTCAATGGACCATAGAGTATGTCCAAGAGGTGCTCTTTGCAATAATGTTCCCAATTTTCTTTTTGCCTCTACATATTTGAAATGAAAATTTTCCTTTTGCTTATCCTATAATTAGTTTGTTCAAATTTGAATTTACTGATTTGGCATTACCTGATTGACTGATCCAACAGTGGTGGATTCATTCGAGTTGATTGAGCGGGAATATGTCCTTGTATCTGGGCCCCTCAGTGACTCATCTTCTTCAGCAGGTGCTTCTATGCTTAGCAATGCACCATTTAGATCAAGTTGTTCCCTTCAAGCCTCTGCAAACATAGACTCTAGACTAAGTGAGCCGATGCTAATTGTTGGTCCTGCAACTAATAGCAATGGTCCTGTATTAAGGTTGCAAAGTCCCTCTTCTGCTCCAGGAGCTTCACAAGGATCCACAGGTATTATAGACGCTCTGGAGCAGCCAACTGATGGCATAGCCAGAATTGGGTCGCTGCAACATTCTGCTTCTGCTATCACAGAGTTGGTAAATGAGAAGGTAACTCATGTTGAAGGCATTTTCCCTTTAAAAATGTTGGAAGTCCTATATCTGAATATGTTAGGTGGTTCTTAGCATGCAGAGGTGGAGGGAAAAAAGTTTAGTCTAGTTCATTATAGATCCTGCAATCTTTTTTCTCCTACGCTTCAATTAGAGAGAAATACAATTCTGTGGAAGCCTTGCCACTCTTGTTTATCATTGATTTAGTGCATGCAGAGTAGGAGTCTAACATCTTTGCTCAAGCTGGAGTCATCTAAATTTATCAACTTTTTCATCCGTGTACTTCAGAAGTATATTTCAAGTTACCTAGGCATGATGAAGATGTATTTTTCCTAGTTATTTATCAATAATAAAAGGTAGAAGTATGAACATCTTCATCTAGGTGCAGATAGACTTTTCATTTTACTGTTTTGCTGTTTATTCCTGGAAATTGTGTTAAAAATATTTGTTGCTTTGCACTGTGTTCAATATCTTAAGTTTGAAATCATTTTCTCTGTGTCTGAGTTGAAAAATATCTCTGTTGTGATAAATGTGAGTTGAAGGTGTATAAGTAAAACATGAGTTGTTTCTGAAGTATGTTACATCTTTCAATACATTTTTGCCAATACATCTTTACATACATAAATCAACTTTTTAAGTCCTGAAAAACCTTTAAAAGAATTTCATAAAGCAAAACGAAATGTTTTCCCTGGTGGACCAGGTCATTTAAATGGTATCACGTTCTATTTTGATTTGTAAGTTATGATCTAAGCTTCATTTATCTTTCTAGGTAAATACAAATTTCTAATTAGATTGGAGATATCTAGTTTTGCAAGTTTGACTTAACCAAACATCCCATACATGAGATCAACAACTAACTGCCCTTGATCCCAAACTAATTGGGTCAGGTAATGCATCTTATAGCCTGTTTGACCAAGCTTTTAGGAGGCCAAAAGTGCTTATTTCTTCCAAGAAGTGCTTATTTTTAAAAAGTGAGGTGTTTGACCAAGCTTTTGGGAGAAAATAAGTGCTTCTGGGGAGTAGCAAAAGCTGTTTTTTAGAAACTAAAAAATTAGCTTCTCCCTAAAAGCACTTTTGAGAAAAATACACTTAGAAGCACTTTCAAAAATCTTAGCCAAACACTAATTGCTGTTCGAAAAGCACTTTTTAAATTTATTGGTCAAACACAAACTGTTTTTCATCAAAAGTACTTTTTTGAAAAGCACTTTTGAAAACTTTTCCAAATAAGCTGATTTTAGAAGCTTGGCCAAACAGGCTATTAGTATCCATTGTTCTCTATTCGTTCCTATTTTATTTTTAAAGCAGGGTTTCTCCAAAACTAGATGTTCATATCTTGCATTTATCCGAAGATATACAAGTTTTGAAAACACTGCACTTGGTGCAAGTGTAATGATATGATATAAGCCTAATCACATTCAGTTGAAGTCTCCTATTGTATTTGTTCTTTAACCCCTTGACGATTCTAGAGATCATAGGTTTCCTGAGATGACCTCCCTCTGATGTTTAGTTTATATAGTCCCTTTTTATCACTTCCAATCATCATAGTTGCACCTCCTGAACATGTGAAGGTCCATGTAGAAAATGACCAAAATCATCTTAGATGAGCTCTTATTTGTGCTACTTGACCCTCTGGTTGATGTGACCATCTCTAATATGTTCAATTTTGTGTGATTGCAAATCCATGTTAACATTCGCATTTGTATGACATTTATGTATGTTGAGCATTAAGGCACAACCTATACCCCCACATAACATTACACATTACTGAGCTCACAAACCTTCTATAAAACATGTCTTTCACTTTTTAGGGTATCTTCCTATCATATATCACTTCCTTAGGGCTGCTCCATATTAGCCAGCCAGTTCTATAAAACTTGTGAAAGTCAAATGATAATAAAGAGCTGTGATTTCTGCACTGGATTCATTGAGGAAATCAAGTCTTTAGGTCAAAACTCTTGCTGTGAGTCAAAACTCCATGTTCCTTTACAACTAAGTTGATATCTCTTGAATATGCACCAACCTTGTTACTATCAGGTGGTGCTAAATGTTTGAATGCTGGCAATATCTTTGTTTCAGTGTTCACTAGCAATCTTGACGGCTTGGCAAACAATTCTGCCTTCTTGTGATTCCTTTGGGCTATTATTGGATCATTACTGAAATTTTCTCTCTAATACTTCTCTGTCTGTTTATAGATTGCCGCAGGAAGGCATCTGGAAGCATTTTCAATTGAGCTTGTCATGCTTGCAATATGGAAGCAAGCCTTGCATGTTTGTCATACACAAGCAGCATCAGCAATTGAAGGAAGTCCAAACCAAGAAACTACCAAATTGATGGAGATTTTAAGGGACAGTCGAGATAGTCACAACATTAAAGAAGACACTTGTAACACTTTGGGGCCAGAGAATGTGTTATCTCATATTCAAAGAGCATTTCTGAATGAAGTTGGGAAGGCAGAGGAACTTGCCAAACATATAGAGCCTGGTAAATATTTGAACTTACTGAAAGAAAAAAGTGCCTGGTATGAATAAGTACTGAAACTTGTGTTGCGTGCCTCCCTGTTCTATATGACCTTTTTGTGCTATATATGTGACACTATTCCCAGTTATTGTGCTTTTGGCTTGTCCTTTGTTTCGTTTCTTCCCTTTCTTCTAGTAGGATTATAACTAGCTCTTATATGCCTGGCTTAGAATTAACCCATTGTTAATCAAGAAAAATTATGCTAGCAATCTTGATGGTTTCTGAAGAGGGTCTAGAGATATAAAATAACCAACTCTTCTGTAGCTGCTGCCTGTATTATGTTTACGTGCATCAAATGTTTTCTTTAGCTATTGTCTTACATCAGGCCTTCCTAGTTGTGGTAATGTTTTTAAGTTTTTTGCTTGAAAATGACTCATAGACCTACTTTTATGGCCGTAGCAAATAATGATGAAGACATTTATGTCTGTTTGTTACTTGTTTCTAGGAAATGCCGAGGTGCCAGATGCAATGGAGATGATATTTCAATCTGCACTAGACCTCGGCAGAAAGGGAGCCGTAAGTATTTATTTTATCTTGGTAGTTTTTGGTGGAAATGGAACTAATTTCCACTAGCAACAATATATAAATGTCGCCATGTAACATTAGGACGGTAAAAGAAAACTTTAAATCACTAAGATTCAATTTATAGAGGATTTACTGGATATTGAAATATGTGGCAGGTTGAAGAGTACATGGGTCGGACTGAAAATGCAGTGGTGTTTTATTCAAAAGCAGTGCGCTTGTTATCATTTCTTCAAGTGGAAGCGCCATTACTCATTCTAAACCCTCCATTCTCACTGACAAACTCCGATCGCTATAGGCTTGGAAGTTACATTGATGTTCTCAATAAAAGGCAAAGCGTTTCAAGGTCTCAAATCATGACGTTGCTCAAGTGTGAGGATCAGAACTGATCCCCGTGAAGGCGATTAACCGAGTGAGAGAAAAGTTGTTAATATATAATGAACGATTTAACATATCACAACTGATTCTGTATAGTTCTTTATCTGTGCAGTTATTCTTTCACTAATTTAAAGAAACTGAAAAGTTCTTATATATGGTTTGAAAGCTATTACTGTAATTAAAGTTACCCTTTTTCTTCAAAAATTTTCAAGAATTTGAATTCCTTGGACTAGTATTTACAGTATATTGCTTTTGCTCTATGGTTATGAGTGTAGCTCATTCAAGAATTTGAATTCCTTGAACTGTGTCAGGGCATCCTATTCAATAGACAATCCAAAATCAATAGGGCTTATCAGAAAAGGGGGGGGAAAAAAAAGATGCTAATATTGCCTCAATATGTGAATGACAGTGTTTACCTTGTAGCCATAGCTTATAACAATGCAATGGAGCATTCGACAGAGGAAAAGTATCATATATTGTCAGTGAGGAATAGGTAATCTACATCCCAAGGACTAGAATTATACTGATCTAAACCTCAGGATGCAGATTACCCGACCCTAACCCAATAGTAGTTAAATATGCTCCAACAAGTTATATTTGAGAGAAAGAAAGTGAACCTCGGGGATGTAGTGCCCACTCTTAATCAATTTTGCGTTCGAGCTTTGAATATATTTCACACGATGTGAATAACATCGAGTAGAAAACCAAAAAAAAAATTAGATCGAAAGGGGTAGTTGATTAGTTTCGTGCAAGAAGCATGATGAAGAAATGCATGAGAAGCAGAAATATATAGTGCTTCAAAACTCTGCAAGGAGACGGTTGGTATAATATTATATTGTTTTCAATTTTTATAGAAGTGACATTGTAACGGATTTGGATACGATCAGGCAACCTAAAAATTAATGCGTCCAAATTTGTTTTAAAAATTAAATTTTTTTTTAATTTTGAATAATAGGCATTTTTACCATTTATCTTAATTGACTTTTTCAAATATTTATTTTATCATTACATTATCAACTTTGTCTTCTTCTTTTCATTTCTTTAAAATCATAATGTGTGTGTGTGTATGTACAATGTTTTATTAAATATTAACTTATGGAAAAAATAAAATTAAAAAATACTAATTG
>JACEIK010002473.1:81083-91248 GCA_018107945.1 Datura stramonium
AAATATAACATATTAAATAAAATAAAGTACCTTTTTAAAAATATTTTGATAAGATTTCTCATGAATCAATTTGGGCTAGATATTAGCCCAAACTTTGATGAATTAAAATGAGTTGAACTAAAATGGCTGAGCTAACAAATGAGCGGGTCAATTATCAGTCCAAACTTGAGCAAGTTGCGCAATTTATGATGATGTCATAGATTGATTTTGCCACCTTTAATCATGAGGAAATCACATTTTTCTCCAAGCACACCAGTATTATTTAGCTTTGTTTCCAGATGATCCTCAGAAGAAGTTTGAGAAGTGTTCCTCAATTAAGTTTAGAGTCCCTTTGGGAGGACTCATTGCACCTAGGGTATAAACGGGGAGGATTGCAAGATATGCTTAATAAGGATGAACTTCCCTTCATAGGAAAGCATGTTTCCTTGCCAACCTTTGAGTCTGTTAATCACTTTTTCAACATACCATCAAATATAGAAATTTTTTTTTACTGATGAAAATGGGATATCCCAGATAATTGAAAGGAAAAATCTTATTCGTAAAAGAAGTTTCTATGCTCATTCTATTGATTCTACTAGGAGAGAACTTTGGTTCAGTTAAAAAAAACTTTTAGCGCAGTTAATCATTTGGCCAGAGGCATTCTCATAATCTCTAATGAAATTCATAACGAGGCTAATAGATTTATTATTACTACCAGTAAATATTATAATATCATCAGCATATGCAAGGTGAGTGACAATAAGACCATTCTTGTTCATGGAAAGAAGATTAAAATCATAATTATGAATCAAATTATTAAGCATTCTAGCCAAAATTTCAGTACCTATAGAATAAAAAGAGAGGGTGACAACGGGTCACCCTGTTAAAGACCTTGAGAAAGACGGTAAAAAAACATACCTAAAACCATTGATCACAATAAAGTATCAGGCATCATTAATCAATCTCATTAACCAATCTATTCAAATTGGATCAAAATCAAATTTGAGTAAAACGACATGAAGAGAGGACCAAGACGTCCTATCATAGAAATCAACTTTAATAATCATTACCACTTTTGTTATACTTAGTGATGTCCTGGACAATTTTTTGAGCTAGTAAAATATTTTTAATGATAAGTCTACAGTTAACATATCTGCTTTGATCGTTAGAGATTTTTTTTTCCGGGTAAACGACCTAACCCAAGAGTCAGTATCCCTCGTGGCGGTCAGGGGCTGAGCAACACCCCCAGGCCTTAACATAAATAACAACAAAAAATATATACAAGGAGGGGGACATAAACCTTACCTCCGATCCTATGGTGGTTCATAGGCCAACCATCCTACTAAGGTTAGCCAACCCATCCCCAATACTAGAAATGAAAACCTAGAGTCTATGCACCTAAGAAGAGAGGACTCCTCTCTAATACATAAAATCTAGGAAAGCAGTAAATGAGGGAGACTCTCCCCTTACATAATAAGAAAGGAAAATCACAAAAAAGCTAAGACCTATTCAAAAAAGCTATAACTTAGCAAAGAAATAACCTAGATGAAAAGGGAAAAACAGACAAAAGGTGGTACAGAGTCATCTATACCAAAACTTGGATACGCACCAAGCAACTCTCGAAAATCTCACGGTGGCTTTTTAATTCTCTTCAACTTCCTTCTTCTAAAATTTGCCATGCCCATTTTATCCAACTTGTAGTAGCCTTTTGCTTCTTGTAGTAATTGATGCAGATTGTAGAAATGATGAGGAGTATCCAACTCATGACTATACTTGGAAAGAGAATCAACAGTAAAGTTAACTTCTCTATAAGTATGCTTGCTTTGAAAGTAATCCAACATGGTGATAAGGTTTTGAAGCTCTATGATGTATCTCTAAATATTCCAAGGAGATTTAGTGGTGTTGGTGAGCCATTTTATGAGTAAGTCTAAATCAACCTCCAAGATGACTCTATTATATCCATTTTGAATGCACCAATAAAGACCATATACAGCCGCTTGGATCTCTGCCTAGTTGTTAGTACCAATATCGAGTAGGGTAGAAAACGCAAAAATAAGTGTTCCTTTGCAATCTCTAAGAATGCCACCAGCTCCTATTCTTCCCGGATTTTCAAGTGCACTCCCATCTGTGTTGAGTTTAACTATAGGATGAGTAGGTTTGGTCCAAAGGACCTTGATCACCTTAGATTCATGTTGGCACTTCTCCACTAAAATACTCAAATCTGTCCATTTAGAAGGCCAAGTAATATAAGGAAAAGTGGTAGTTAGCATATTCAAGATGTCTTTGCAAACAGAGTATTTGACTCTAGTCGATTTAGATTGCTTTCCCCCATATTTGCTAGCACATCTATTCTTCAAAAGGTTCCAACAAGCAAATATTAGGGTAGCCTGAAGAATGAGTTTGTGGACCTCATTGTTGTGTTTTGCCATCCACCAGGTCATAAGTAAGTTCCTCGGAGAAGTAGCTTCCTGTCGAATGCCCAAGGGGTCTGAAAAGTACTTTCAGATATAAGTAGCAAAGTGACCTATTACGAGTATGTGGTCTATAGCATCCAAATCAGGTCTGTAACAACAAGAACATTCAGCCGGTTCACTTCCAAAGGTAGTAATCTTCTCATTGGTAGGTAGTTTGGTTCTCAATGCTCTCTAGAGAAGAAACGAAACCTTGAAGGGGTTATTCTTGTGAAAAGTGAAAGTATTAGTCATAGTTCTGGTCTTCTTCTGCCTAACCAGATCTCAAGCTGAAGTGCAAGTAACATTTTCATGAGTATTGAGTTTCCAAACCGGCTGATCAGGAACACCTTGTATGAACAGAAAATGAGTGTTAAGGATTTGATGAACCAAGTGCGGTGGTGCATGATGAGCCACCATTTCTTCATTCCATCATCCATGTATCAGAAATTGAGAAACCACCATGTTGTTGAGCCTTGGTACAATATCTCTGTGATAAGCCAGAGGAACAATACCTAATTGATCATCCCACCAAAAATAGCATGATCCTGAATGGAGAATCCACTTAATATGCTTCTTTGCCTCCTGTTTATTCCTTGTCATATGCTTCCAAATTAGAGAGTGGGAGATATCCCTTTTTTTGCTAATGGGATTGGCTGTTTGGCAATATTTAGCTTTGAGAAACCGGGCCCATAGAGATTTCTTATTTCTAAAATTCCACCACTGTTATATTGAAGAGCAAGGCAAACATCTGATAGCTGCTTGACACCTATACCCCCTTCTTCATAGGGGTAGCAAAGAGTTTCCCAAGAAGCCCAATGGTATTTCTTCCTATCAGTTTTCCATCCCCAAAAGAAATCAGCTGTGAGGGATTCGATTTGCTTGAGAATAGTCTTTGGAGGTGATACAACAGAGAGAATGTGAATAGGTAGAGATTGCAGGACAAACTTCACAAGCGTAGCTCTTCCTCCAAAATAAGCATCCTGGACTGCCACCCTCTGATCCTAGCTACCACTTTAGCCACCATGCTTGAGAAGTAGATGATCCTTTGCCCTCCAATGTATAGAGGACAAGAGATAAGAGAATTTAAAAGAGGGTTCAATTTAGTAGACATGATTTTAGAGATGATTTTATTAGAATAAAAATTGGTAAGACTTATGGATCACTTTGTTATTGTTGTTGTTATTCTTTAGTTGCAGTAGTTGTTGTTATTCAATAATTATTATTTTTTATTATCTTTACTATTTTTGTTGTCAATATTTTTATTTTCTTGGATATTTTTATATTTGATTCTTCACTCTAGTATTGTTTTTTTCGGATCTGTTTTGTAAAATATTTTTTCTTGAATAGAGTGTTTATAGGAAATAACGATCTCTACCTCCTTAAAGGTAGAGGTAAGGTTTGCGTATGCCTCATCCTCCATAGACTCTATTTGTTGGAACTGGTTATGGCATTATTTTTGTTTAAAATCTTTTTATTTCTCTTTTCATTTATGAACTTTTTATATCACGGTCCAATTTTATTTTTTTTAGCTAAAAGTTTTATAAAAAAATATTAGACCACAATCTAAATATTTATAAGTGATTGTAGACATTAGAAACGAGAGTCCAGTGTCTTGCAATACATGAACAAACATCAGACCAGCTCAATATTATTATGAAGAATATTTAGCAAACCTTAAAAATAAATACAAAATTTAAATGGAAACTCAAAAAGGAAACATTTATGTAAATCAACCCCGTGAGGTATATTATAATTGCGTAACAAAAACATATATACATAAACACTTATTCGTTTTAATATTTATGTGTTCAACAAAAATTATTATGCAAGCTTATAAGTAATTAATATATTAGCTTAAAGATTTGTCTAATGATTGTTGTTCTTGTGAATATGCAGAGAGAAATAGAAAGAGGAGATGTAACACACATTAAATGTTACATGAATAAATATGGTGTCACAAAGGAAGAAGCAAAAGTGAAAATAAGATAAATAATTGAGAATAGTTGGAAGGATATGAATAAAGGATACCTAAAACCAACAACAACATCAAGGGTTTTGCTTATACCAATGTTCAATCTTGCTAGGGTGTCGGAGTTTGTATATATCGATGAAGATGCTTATATTGTTTTCAAAAATAACTTTAAAGATATTGTCTCTGTGATTCTAGTCGACCCCATTACAGAATGAAAACTTGAAAAGGAAAAAATTAAAGAGAATGGAACAAAAAAGGACTTGCAATTTTCTGGAATGCTTATATTTCGTTTTTTTATTTTGGTTGAAAGGTGCATATTGTAAATAATATTTATTATGTGTCATTACAAATAAAAGTACTATGTTGTTTCAAATTATATTTATTCGAACTTTAAATTAAATAAAAAAAGTTCCTAATTTATTTGTCTTAGTTCTCCATCTTGTAATATTTTTCTACATTTAAGTCTTAGAAATCAGAAATTCACAATTTTAGTGTCCCATTTATTTTAGAATTGGTGGTAGTACAGGTCAAAATTAAAATTTATACATGATCACGCACCTCTTTACTCTAACTCACTGTTTAAAAAATTGAAATTACAAAAGCTGCACTTGTAAAACTTTGAAACTCTAATAAATTGTGTTGAAGTTTCACATATAAGAGTTTCAAACTTTATACACTGTGCTAGAGTTTTTCGTGTTTTAGTTAAAAAAAATATTTAAATTTTATTTTTGTATCACACTATTAGAAATAGAGGTTTTTTCTACCGCGAATCAATGAGNGGTTTAACCTTAAAATTTAATTTTTCTTAATGATATGTATATTTAATTGATAGAGGTTTTTTCTACCGCGAATCAATGAGAAATTTGTGTTATAAAATATGATTTTCTCATTCATTTTTCACCGAACCAGCTCACTGGGAAAATGTATGATGGAAAACAAATTCTCATTAAAACAGTGGAAAGCTTTCTAATTTTTTCATGTGACAACACTATTATTTTTTCTTTTCTCACTGATTCAATCAAATTATCTATGAAAATAATCATTTAATATTTTTCAATATAAAATTTCAATAAAAAAAATTATAAATTTTTAATAGTGGCTAAAGCGATCATCTTTAACTAGTACTTTATAAATACTTGACTAATTTTCAGTTACTAAGTATAAACGGCGGCCACCAGCACGTGTTATTATTTTCTTCTTCCGGTACATTTAGGGCTGAACATATGAAGAATAAATAACATAAATTGGTTCAATATTGAGTAAATCAAAATAAGAGTGTCTCTTACTCAGATATCACTAAAAAAAAATTATTTAGCTCAAATTTAAAACTAATTTAAGAAGTGAGAATTTCTCAAATTAATATAATGAAACAACAGTTCGTTCCCTTCATTGTGAAACATAATCTTTTCTTGTACAAATAGTTTTAATTTAAATTATACATGATAAAAATTGAATAAAAGAAGTAATGTTTTGCGGTTTGAATGGTTCAAATAAAATTTGAAAAATATAAGGGTGGAGCAATTAGGCCGAGTAGAGGGTGAAGGTAAATTGGTTTGGGAGAAAGGGAGTAAGGGCTTCTTTTTTCTTTCTTTATCCCACCCTACACCCTTCGGAAGATCAATAGAGTTTCATTTACTTTTCAGTGTGATTTGAACCTTCAATTTATGAATTGATAGTGTATTGTAACAACCCTCAAGGTTATTTTAGATTTGTTGGTTGTTTTTTCCATTTTGACGTTTTTCATAGCTTTGGTATGTCACTGTGACTTGAGGGGATGGGTGACACGATTTTCGATGTGATTGGATAAGTTTGGGAGAAGATTTTCAGTTTTGGCTGTTTGACTTTTGAGAAGATTGACAAAAGTCATATTTTTGATTAGCGGGGTTGGATTCGAGTTTTGACAACTCTGTTAGGTTCAGAGGGTGATTTATAATTTAGTTGGATAATTGGCGCAGATCCTGAGATGCTCGAGAATGATTTGGCCAATGAATTGATTTCTAGTTTTCCTAAAGACTAGATTTAATCATGGTCAATATTTGATCGAGATGACCTCAATCGATGATTTCAACAGATCTAAAACGTGTTTTATGATTGATTTTCAATATTGGTTTGTGTCGGGGGGAAGGGGGGTTTCGAATGAGTTCTGATGGGTGAATCAAAGTTTGGGATGAGTTTTGGTTTTTGTTGTGTTGCTTTCATCTGGTGCATCGCAATTGGGAGGTTCTATTCGCCATTGCGAGATTTGGCACTATCAGAGAGGCTCGCACTTGCGAGGTTTTGTTCATGATTGCGAGGTCTGATTATTTTTACAATGTAATCTTAAGGGTTTTGAAAGTCTTATTTAGGGGGAGAATTTGTGAGAGACAAGTGTTCCACTGCCACTTGCGTGAACCTCTTTTTATTCTGAGTAAATTTGTGAGATTACTTCTCTTGATATTTTGTACTCTTTTTATATAGTGAATTTCTCATCTTCTCTTGTGGAGGTAGATCGATTGACCGAACCAAGTTAAATTATTTTATCTCTTTGATGCATTTCTTATTTGTCTTCTTATTTATAATTTTTCGATATTTGTTGTATTAACTTCGGGATGATAACTGATTATTTCGATTTCAATACTTCATTCCTCTGAGACGTACATATATAACTTAAACGTTTTAATTTTTAACATTGTGACAGTACTGTCTATGCTTTTGTCAATTTCTTTTTTCAGTTGAAGCAATTCTCTTGATCCATCCATTTGTAAATAATTTTTAGAGCACAAAGAAATTAAAAATGTTACTCTATTTATTTAGAGCCACCGAAAGGGAAGAGAAGGAAGATGAGATTGAGGAATCATTGGGTAGTATCTATACTGGTTCTGAACAATGGATTGGTGAATTTTATTTTGTTCTTAATCGTATAGCCTGTTAGGTCAAAGCTTTCGGTAGGTTAGAAATGATTATTTTTTTCTAAGAAATACTTATTAAAAAAAAAAAAAGATGTTTGACCAAGCTTTTGAGAGAAAATAAACGTTTTTAGGGAGTAGCAGAAGTTGTTTTTCAGAAACTAAAAAAAGTAGTTTTTCCCCAAAAATACTTATTTGAAAAACACTTGTGTGAAAAATACACTTAGAAACACTTTTTAAAAACTTGGCCAAACACTAATTGTTGCTCAAAAGTACTTTTTAAATTATTAGTCAAATACAAACTGTTTCTCGCCAAAAGTACTTTTGAAAAATCACAAATTGATTTGAGAAGTTTGATCAAACAGGCTATTAATCAGTCTGAAAGTTGTTGATGAAGTGGCCTTTTTAAGTTATAACCTCACTAATTCTATAGACTTCTTGTGCTTTCAATAACCTCCCACCCCGGGTTTGAGGTCTTTCTATTATGAATAGATGGGGCTTTTCCTCCATTCATTTTGTAAATCTTAGCAGAATTAGCATCGTTTTTGAGCCTCCACGATTTGGGATGGATTTAAATAAGTAGCGCATATATTAGCATTTACCTCATACTATCTATGTGACTGTGAGTAGACCAAAGTTTTTGAGCTAAGGCTCATTCCTTCAAATCATTGTGCAACTTTCTTTTATTTTTAGAGGTGAATAAAATGCCTGTTTAAAAGAAAAATCAGGTAGAAATAGTTAATTATAACTTCATCGGATAAAATAAAAAATAACCTCAACAAGCATTGTTCATTAAATCTTTAACAAGAATCCATATGTACATATGACTAGTCATTTTCAATAGATCTAATACATGTTAACAAACAAATCTAACAGTTGTGTTCGTCGACCCGCCTTAGCAATTGGTTATGTCCCATCATTCATTTTATTTTTAAACTTGGCACACCGACAAGAAAAATAACTTTTTCTTTTACTCCGAAAAAATTATTTGAAATTTATTCAAAGATTTTATAGTTTGAAGTTATTGATTTTAAAATACAACAATTTTTTTCTAAATATTCAAGATTAAAGAAGAATTTAAACTCCCAGAAAAAGGCTGAAAGAAAGAGGGACTGAATTTTGTTAACAAACTTTGGAATTACAGGAGAATTGCCCAGAAAATGCAATTTGGTAAAGCAATGAAGCTACGGTGGACACATTTGTCTATGACCATCCACCAGTGACCATTTCAATAGTTGCACATCCCAATGCCCAAATATCAACCAAAAATATAAGATTTGAATTTACTAATCTGTAAAAGAAAATAAAATCCCACGCAACTTATATTTATTACGTGAAACACAAAATAGAATTTTTTATAATAAAGTTGAATATTCTATTTCACCCTCGATTAACCAGAAAAAGTAAGGGGCTCATTTCCGTTCTCTATATATATATGGGGGTAAAATGAAAACAACTTTCATATATAGTTTTTAAGCCAAGTTATAAACAGCCAAGAGCTAACAAGTAAGGTAGGTATATTAATATTCCGGTTTTCTTTTATCAAAGGTCAATTCATGTAATAATGCAATTTTGCTTGCATAAATTTTTTAAGCTATTCATTTCATTTATTTATTATGTGATTTGTATTTACTTTTCATATAACCTAGCTAAAAGTGTAGAAACATTTACATTATCTCTACAAGATCGTGTATAAAAGTTAAATTTATTGAAAACGGAGAATATATTAGTAACTAAGTTAATGAATCTTTTCAGAGATGCATATTAGATCATAATAATAAGTTCGTCATTTGTGCTCATTAATTATCGAACTAACACCTATTTGATCAATTTTTGGTTCTTTTCTTTCACCTAAAAGAAGAAGAAAAATGGATGGATTTGATGGTGAAGTGGAGATCAGACGTGGGTGTGACAATCATCATCCTAATGGTATCATGGGAAGAATGTCCCAAAAATGGAGGAATATATGAAGACTGGAATTCAAACTAGCAATACCCCATGTCTTGCCACTGCCTCTTTTTTTTAGGCATGGGAAATGAAGCAACCAAAGAGGCATTTGTCTGGATTGCAACTGAACCTTCATTTCTCGTTGCTTCCTCTATCATTGCAAGATTAGTGAATGATATTATGTCGTACGAGGTAAAGAAATTCTCCCCACTTATCCCTACGATAGTTGTAATTGCTATTAATTAGATTCGTCAATATGGATCCTTCCAATTTATTTAGGTTAACTCAGGTGGGCTTTGGAATTTGATGGGCCGGTCAGTCTGGTCCATTATTAGAATGAAATAACAAGCCCAACTCGACACTACGTGGGCTGCGGGCCGCGCTCACTCTTTTAAAAAGTATATTTTTTAATTATAATTTAAAGATGTTAAATATAAATATTTATAAGATAACATTTAATGGTGTTACTACATGTTAATAAAGTCTCAAAACTACCATAGTTATTAAGTTTAGCTTCAAATAAAGATTTAGTTGTATAACTTCAATCTGGAATCATTGTCAATCTATGCAAATATCTTGGATACAATCCTATAAGGAAACTATTTTGTTGGACATAAAAGTTTTTGTGAAACTGAATAACTTTTGATATGATAAAATCCAAACCAAATAGAGATATTAATAAGAAAACTAAATAGTTAATGAGTAACAATAAAATTAACTAAATAGAAATATTAACCTACTTCTGTTCCAGTAAATCACAATAAAACACAAAAATCATATGACAATGTTCCATTAATTAAAATGATGGTTTAAGTAAACTTTAAGTTTAAAGGCCCCTGGTCATTTTTAGTAATATTTTATTTTTAATTAATTTTTTATTTGGCCCAAGGGCCGGCCAACCCACTTCAATTAAGTCCCACCGGCCGGCG
>JACEIK010002473.1:91662-116135 GCA_018107945.1 Datura stramonium
TGTGTAATACATAAACAATCATTAAATCTAAGCCCAATATTGGTTTGAAGGGTATTTAATTTTTCAAAAACTATATTAGCACAACTTAATAATAAATACAAAATTTAAATGGTGACACAAAAACGAAACATTAATGTAATTCAACCCCACGAGGTATATCATAATTGAGTAAGAACATACATACATATATACACACCCTTATTCTTTTTAATATTTGAGTTCAACAAAAATTGTTTGTGCAAGCTAAGTAACATGTAGCTTAAAGATTTGAATGCTATATACCATTTAGTTTACATAGCGATTTTGGTTCGTGTGTACTCATGTGTCTAATGATTGTTGCTGTTATGAATTTGTAGAGAGAAATAGAAAGAGGAGATGTAACACACGTTAAATGTTACATGAATGAATATGGTGTCACAAGAGAAGAAGCAAACATGGAGATAAGAAAAATAATTAAGAATAGTTGGAAGGATTTAAATAAAGGATACCTAAAATCTACAGGAATATCAAGACTTTTGTTTATGCCAGTGCTCAATCTTGTTAGGGTGGCAGAGTTTTGTATATATCGATGAAGATGCTTATACAGTTTCCAAAAATAACTTGAGAGACATCGTCTCTATGATTCTAGTCGATACCATTACGGTGTACAAACTAGAAAAGGAAAAAATAAAGAGAATGAAATAAAAAAGAAATTGCAATTCTCTGGATTGCTTGTATTTCGTTTTTTGTTTTGGTTGAGAGGAGCATATTATATATATTTATTATGTATCATCACAAATAAAAGTATTATGTTATTTCAAATTATATTTATCCGAGCTTAAGTTAAATAAAAGAAGTTCCTAATCTATTTGTTTAGTTCTCCATCTTGTAATGTTTTTCTATATTTAATTCTTAAAAACAGAAATTCACAATTTTAGTGTCCCATATATTTTAGATTTGATGATAATACATGTCAAAATCAAAGTTTATACATGATCATGTACACCTACAAAAGATTCACTTGTAAAAATTTGAAACTCAGGTACACTATGCTAGAATTTTTCTTATTTTAATTAAGGAATTTCTTTTTGTTTGATTTTTATTTTCGCATTAAAAGCAATCATTTTCTAACTAGTATTTATAAATATACTTAACTATTTTTCAATTATAAGTATAAATTGGCCACTGACGTGCATGTTATTTTCATCTCTTTACATGTTCAGAGTTAAACATGTGAAGTATAAACAACATAAATTGGTTTAATATTGAATAAATCAAAATGAGAGTGAGTATCTTATTATGATATCTGATAAGTTATATGAGTCCACCACCGTATTCAGGATCAGGTCCTTTCACTAGGTAGCACAGAATAAGAATGCACGAACAATAAAACAACAAGGAAAGTGACACACAATGTTTACGTGGAAACCTCCTCGCTCGAGGGAAGAAAAAACCACGACCTACCACGTAAGATTTCACACAACTCTACTAGATCTGAACAACGATGATTACAGACTCTTGTAATCCTAAGAGATTAAACTCTTAATCTCCCACTTGCAACAACTCTATTACAAGACTTCAAAGTTCTAACACCATTACTATGTAACCCAGCTAAATCTAACTGGAACATAAGAGTGATTCTAGCTAAAACCTCAACTAACTCTAGTTGACAATCTTTCTAGAATCATTCAACAATTACAAAGAAAAGCTTACACAAACTTCATGATTTATAACTATTACAACTCAACAAAACACAACTCTAACAATATCCCTAGGACAAGAGTGCACGAGCACTAACCTTCAAGAATAGTCACTGGTTCATAGGATAGGGAATATGCTTGAGGAGTGTGTGTGTTTTTCTTCAATTTTGAAAGCATACCTTTTGATTGTCCAAGAACTAGTATAAGTATTGGACACATCAAATAAGAAACCAATCCCATTGGTCTAGTACATTTGACCCGCTGGACAAGGATGCTACTCTGCTGCACTGCTGCCACTCACCAACCTTCTGCAGAAAAGTACATTTTATAGCTGTAAAGAGTTTTCCGCCCAACTCCACCCAAAACAAACCCTTCAGGAGGACCGAAACGAGGGAACAGGTCTCGTATGATTTTGTCATCATCAAAACTAGCAGTCTAACAATTTCCCCCTTTTTGATAATGGCAACCATATCTTCTGCCAAAATTTTCAAAAACTTTTCCCCTACCTTCTATATTCTCCTCTGCCTTATATATTCCCCTATCTTATATATTCTCCCCACAACTCTTCCCAACTCAACTAATAGTTCTTCCCGCTTTGGCATCATTAAAAAGCACTATAGTAAATCAAAACAAGGAAGCATAGATCATGATAACTTATGGCCACTAGGGAAACACTAACATGAGTGAAATATAAGAAAAGTAAAGAGATAGACAATAGACACAAGGCAAAAACACATGATTCCATTCAGTTAATTAGCATTACAAGAAACACCATGAACAAACAAAAAGAAACAATATTGCAGCCTACCATAGAAAAAAGGTGAGAAGGATTGATTTGGGAAACCATCAACAAGACATTGGGAATGAAGGGACGGGAAGAGATAGGTAGTCATGGTCCGGACAGCTTGGGGAAGAGAGCAGAGATGCAGTCGTTAAAAGTCCCATGGGCCTGAAGGAGCTTTTTGGTAAGTTCCTTGACTTCAGCTTTGAGGGCTTCATTCTCCTGTCTTAAGCTAGAGACTAGACCAGGTTCCTCCACTGGGTTGGCTTTAAGGCACACAATTTCAGCCTCCTTTTGAGTGAGTAAAGCAGTGAGTCGCTCAATTTCTGCAGTGGATTTTTCCTGTGAGGCAGATACTAGGGATTGTCCCTTTGCTCCTACTCGTCTCTCCACACACTCACACTCCTCAAGAGTCGTGAGTGAGATCATCTATTTTTTGGACCCAGCAATTCTCGGGCCACAGTCAACCTTTAAGAATTCAAAAACTTTGTTCAGGAAGAACCCATACACAAGACCATGTTTACCATCTTTAACATTCATTATCTTATGCAAATGCTCGATCATTACAGCAGCCAAACTGATTGGCTGAAAGGTACTGAGGGCTTCTATCACAAACAGATGAGAGACACCGGAAATTGTTCTTTTCTCCGTTCTTGGAAGGAGAACCTTGTTAACGAACTTGACCACCAACTGATATTCTCCCTTCATCTGTTTCTTTAATACAAGCTCACCAGTGCAACTTTTCAACTTGCATATGAAAGATATAAACTTTCTCTTTGCTCATTCGTTGTCTACCAACCAGATCCCTTCACTCGGCACATTGAGAATAGTACTGAGGATTTGCTCATTTAACATGAACGTTACTCCATTCACCTTGGAGTAGAGTTCCTTTACATCTTCGGTAAAACTCCATCTCGTGATAAAACTCTCGGACCTCTGACTCATGCAACACAGGAACTGAAAGAACAAACACGAGCCTCCAAGATTGAAAGTTCACCATTTTAACGAATTCAGTCATACCATCCAAATCCACAATATTAGGTTCAAAAACTCTGCCTCGCAGCACTTTTTGTGACTGCATGATTTTTTGCCTTTCCTCTTGACTCAAATATAGGGAGGACTCAGGTTGAGACCTGACTCTGGAGGGCGCACCAGTTCCCTTCGTCTGGTGGGTTCTATTTAGAGGAATTGCTGGAGAGTCTTCCTCCATGTGGTCTTTTGCAGCAACTCTTGAAGCATCCTGTGCATGCTTCCTCCTTTTCTCAGCAACAATTGCCTTCCTCTTTGAAATTGGATGAGTAACCTTCCTACTTGAACTGAGTACTTTTGCTTTTCCCTTTCCCACATTTTTCTTAGCCTTCCCCCTTTCAACATCATCCTCCCTTTGTGTCTCTCCTTCTTCTTGATCTACCACAATATCAGGTTCAACACCCTTCTCTTCGATCACCATTTTACGTTTTAGCTTCCTCCATTTTGTAGTATGAGCTTGACTCTCCTTTAGTGCGTTGTCTAAGATTTTCCTTGTTGAAGCTATGGTTTGATGTGGTCGAACCAGGTCCCCTGACTGGTCCTTTTGAGGACGAGAGGCAATTTTTTGAACTTTCCACACGAGAAGCTGGTCATCCTCACTATTTTCACTGCCCTCGGTAGCATCAGGGTTGTCAATATGTGAAGATTCTCTGGAGTCCCATCCCACTTAGGAGAAGAGGGAATTTCAGTGGAGGGTGCAGAGGGAGAAGGGACTTCCGACATGGGTTGTAAAGATGCACTCCTGGGTTAATCCTTTCCAAGCATCCCAACCATAGAGGTTAAGGGAGAGGTACAACCGAGTTCTTGAGTGTCGAGAGGGGTAGCTGAGATGGGTTTTTCAAGGGTCGGCTCCGTCACTTCATCGGATGTACCGGAGGGGTCAGAAGCAGATGTTAAGGCGATGTTGAGGTCGGCAAGAGGAGGTAGAGGAGCTGTCATGGGGTTTTTTGAGAAGGGGTTTTCAAAGGGGGTAGACGAAGGTGTCAATTCCATAGTCGCAGACCTAATAGGGGAGGATGAGTCTGGGTTTTCAGTTTGTTTAGAGTAAGAGGAGGAGTGAGACATGTTTACAGAGGAGAGTGAGAGAAAATTGAGAGAGGAGAAAGAGGGTTTTGAAGAGCCAAAAGAGAGAGTCTGGTTTTGTTCTAAGAGGAAGGGATTTGAAGTGGAAGGAGATGACAGTTGAATGGGTTTTAAAGAAAGAGAAAAGGGCATGTCAAATCAGAGGAGATGTTTGGACTTAAAGAGGTGGGAGAGAGAAAGACAGTGCTAGTGACTGGGTACCGAATGAAATAAGTGAGAAAATAAGGCATAGGCAGTTCACAGACTATTTCTAATATTTGTTCATAAGTGAGAAAGTAATGCTAACCTGTAAACTGGACTTGGTCCCGCATTGAATACAAATCACGTGTGTCAAGCTTCTGTCTTGTCAACCTCTTGCTTCCTCACATCAACCATACATGTATACCCGTGAAGGTATGGAACTGAGTCAAGCACATCATTTGCAACTCTGCTAGGATACCTGTAGCCTGATCATAGCCATGATAGAGAAAAAGTTAACCAGAAGAGAATAAGAAGAATGAAAAGTTAGGTCATCTTGATCAACCCCAGCTTCAGTCTGTTTCTCTCAAACTGATCCCTATTCAAGGCTTTAGTGAAGATGTTGTCAATCTGATCTTCTGTCCTGCAGAACTCCACCCGAATGTTCCCCTTCTCCACATTATCTCTCAGAAAATGATGTCGAATATCAATGTGCTTGGTCTGCTTGTGTTGCATAGGATTCTTTCCCATGTTAAGAGCACTGGTGTTGTCACACATTAATGGCACGCATTCAGTTAGAATTCCAAAATCCTCCAGCTGCTGCCTGATCCATACTAATTGAGTGCAACATGATGCTTTAGCTACATACTCTGCTTCAGCCATAGAAAGTGCCACTGAATTTTGCTTCCTTGACCCCCAGGAAACTAGTGAAGGGCCTAGGAAATGAGCCATCCCAGAGGTACTTTTTTTGTCAACCAGGTACCTAGCATAGTCAGCATCGGAGTAACCAACAAGATCAAAAGAGCCTCCACATGGGTAGAAAAGGACCAAGTCAATGGTCCTTTTGAGATATCAGAGAATCCTCTTAGCAGCTTTCAAATGAGATTCTTTTGGACAAGCTTGAAACCGGGCACACATGCCTACACTGAACACAATATCCGTCTTGCTGGCTGTTAGATATAAGAGTGATCCAATGATTCCTCTATACATGGTCTCATTCACCGAAGGACCAGGTTCATCATTATCCAGTTTTGAAGCAGTTCCGATGGGTGTATCAATTGGCTTGGAATTATCCATTTGAAATCTTGTAAGAAGCACCTTGATGTATTTCTGCTGGAAAATCATGTTGCCGGATCTATCCTGCTTCACTTGTAAACCCAATAAAAAGTTGAGTTCACCCATCATGCTCATCTCGAACTCATTCCCCATAAGTTTTGCAAAATCTTCACATAGAAAATTGAGAGTGGCTCCAAAAATAATATCATCCACATACACCTGAACAATGAGCAGGTTCCTTCCTCTGGACATGAGGAAAAGAATGTTATCAATTTTTCCTCTCTTGAACCCATTGTCTAGGAAAAACTTGGATAGTCTCTCATACCATGCTCGAGGGTCTTGCTTTAACCCATACAACGCTTTGTCCAGTTTGTACACATGATGAGGTCGATCAATGTCTTCAAAACCTGGAGGTTGCTTCACATAGACTTCTTCCTTTAGATATCTATTCAAAAAGGCATTTTAACATCCATCTGGAATAGTTTGAATTTCATAAAGGAAGCAAAGGCAATCAGCATTCGAATAGCCTCCATTCGTGCCACAGGAGCGAAGGTTTCATCATAATCAATTCCCTCCTCCTGATTGTATCCCTGAACCACCAGTCTAGCCTTGTTTCTGGTAGTGACACCTTGTTCATGTTTGGTAGTGACACCTTGTTCATTCAACTTGTCTCTCAAGACCCACTCCGGTCCCTATACTCACTGATCGGTTAGCCTTGGAACCTGATGCCAAACCTTATTTTTCAAATTGATGAAGTTCCTCCGCATTGCATTACCCATTCAACATCTTTAGGGCCTCCGATGTTTTTGGGTTCAATATTGTGAGATGAATGTCGAGGATGCAAAACATGTTTCTGAGACTTCGATCTCGGTTTGCGTGCTTGAGTCCGTGAGGTGATAAATGTTGTCCAAGCAATAAGATGATTCGTGTTTCCGGGGCTGGATCTTCTATGAGGATTCTCCGCCAGCCTCTGTCCTCTTTCCGGGTTGTTGTTCCAGATTTGCTCTCTTTTATGAAACTGCGGTTAACATTCCCCATTGAATCATTTGGGGAGCATGATTTTCATTCTACGCTAAGTTTTCTGCTCAGCTAGTCCTCATTTTTCTCATCGATATCACCAAACCAAAGTGTCACAATCAATTGAATTTCTTTGTGTTTTCCATAGTTCCTCAAGTTCATCATCATTGAACATGTCTACATCTTTCAGCTTCCCGGTCTCATAGAATATAACATGGATGCTCTCTTCAACACATTGTTTTTATTGTGACTGGAGTATGCCTTACTATTTGAAGAGTAACCTGTAAAGATTCCCCATCATTCTTAGGGTCAAATTTTCCTAGATTATCCTTTCCATTGTTCAGCACA
The DNA here is from genome assembly GCA_018107945.1 of Datura stramonium. Taxonomy (NCBI): domain Eukaryota; kingdom Viridiplantae; phylum Streptophyta; class Magnoliopsida; order Solanales; family Solanaceae; genus Datura; species Datura stramonium. The sequence continues at coordinate 98,833 of JACEIK010002473.1, forward strand.
AAGCATTTGCACCCAAAAACTCTGAGATAGTTCAACATTGGCTTCTTCTCGTTTAGCAAAATTGTAGGAGTTTTCCTTAGTAAGGACCTGGATTAGACGCGTCCGGCTCACCATATGGCAAGTAGTGTTGATCAAGCCTCGCCAAAAGGACATGGCCATACCTCCATCTATAAGTAGTGTTCTAGCAATATCCACAAGAGTTTGATTTTTCCTCTCCACCACTCCATTCAAGGCGGAGTTCGGGAGCAAGGTGCTGTGACTCGAATCCCCTTAAGCACAATAAAAGGCCTTAAATTTTGCATTTTCAAATTCACCCAATGGCCTGACCCGATCCCCGCATTGCTGCAGCCAGCTTCACTTGAATTTGTTTTGCAAATGGATTCAAAACGGAGAATGTCTCATCCTTTATGGAGAAACATTGTCCAGGTATATCTTGAATAGTCATCAACAACAAAGATGAACTTCTTTCCTCCACGACTTGTAATTTTCACAAGTCCATGTGAAGTAACTCTAAAGGTCTAGAGGTACTCACCCCCCTTTTATTCTTTAATGATGACCTGGTATGTTTCCCTTGACACAAGCATCACACAATTGATTTTAAGCAAATTTCACCTTGGGAAGTCCTCTAACCAGGTCCTTCGATCCTAACTTGTTAAGAAGTATAGTGCTCACATGCCCCAAACCTTCGTGCCACAGTAGCTTCATCTTCAACCATGCTTAAACAAGTGAGGCCACTACCAGCTATGGAGTTGAGATCAGCAACATACATACTCTTGCACTCGTTAGCAATAACCACCTTTCCTAATTGAAGATCTATCACCGTACATAGATCCGGGAAGAAACTTGACCTCATTTCCTTTGTCACAAATTTGAGACACACTAAGACTCGTAGATTTCAACCCATTGACATAGAAGACATTTTCAATAGCATGATCAAGTGTCTTCCCAATCTTTTCAACACCAAGAGTGTACCCCTTTTTTCCGTCTCCAAAAGAAGCACCATTTCCTTTTGACAAGCTTTTGAGTGAGAGAAAATTCTCAATTTTCAAGCCATGTGCTTTGAGCAAACTCACTATCCACATACCATTTTGCTCTCTCTCACTCCTTCCTGCAAAAATGAATCACGAATTAGACTTGGGAACCCATTTAAGCTTGAGTTCTCAAAATCTAGACGAGGAAAGATCATATTTCTTTTGGGTCCATTGAGGGCAAATTTCGATTTGAGATACCTTAGGACCAGTACCCCGTTGTTCATCAAGGTTTCTTGACCATTTATAGTCCTTCTTAAGGCAGCTTTTCTAGACATGCAATCTGACTTGAGATGATCATGCCTTCCACAATGAGTGCACAACAGGTTGTTTGGATTAGATACATACTTGATATGAGGATTGTAGGGAGGACAGGTCTTTCTATATCCAATTTCTTCACCAGTGTTAGATATCTGATTTGTCAACTTTTCCAATACTTGAGAGGAGGCAAACCCATTTGAGAGACTTGTCTAGGTCAATCTTGAGTTTCACCAATTCCTTCTCAAGTTCATAATTTCTTTTCAACATAAGGGTGAGCTCCTCTTGAGAGTTTTTCAATTTTGCTTCTAGCTCATTTTGAGAATTTACTACATCACTTCCAAGTATTCATTATCGTTAGCAGTTTCTTCGTAAATTACCCCTGGCATTTTTCATCTAATTCAGCCAGGTTAGTGATCAACACAACTCTCTCTCCTATTCAAGGTTATCGACACTCTTATTCAAGGCTTTTTTCTTTAGTGAGATCATGAATGAATCAATTACTAATTAGCCAGGATCTCATTTCTTCAAGTTATAATCTTTCTGCATTTTTCTTAATGTCAAGAAAAAGTTATTCCTCTTCATCTGCTTTTGAGTTGGCCATGAATGCAAACATCAAGTTGAAATGGCGAATCATCATCTTCAACTGCCAATATAGGAGCATCTTCTGTGTGCTTCGTCATTTTCTTCTCGATTCTTCAGATGAATTTCCATAGGCTGCCAAGGCTCGCTTGACCAGCTTATCAACCGCCGCTTCTTCTTTTTGAATTTGTCTAGACCCGATCCTTCTTCGGGTTTTATCAGCATTGGTTCTCAGGTACTCCTTGTAGTCAACCTTGTGCATAGGATAGTCTTTAATGAAATGACCTGATTTCCCACATTTATGGAAAAGATCATTTTCACTAGGCCCTATTTGCATTTGACTTCTTTTGAAATCCACTACTTCGCCCGATCATCTTTTGAAATCTCCTTGTTAAGTATGCCATGTCTTCATCATCCTTACTCGAATCTGCCTAAGCACTTTTGAGAGCCAACCCCTTGTCTTTCCTCGACTCACTTCTACTCCGATCTTGCTACCTTTGAGCCTCTCTCATAGGTTTTAATATTTCCTATGAGTTTATCCAATGGTAATGATGTGTTGTGGATTTATAGCACTATTGACGCTCAAACTAATAAAATAGCATGTACCTACGAGTCTTGCCACAGATCGTACCGTTGTACAATTCGTGGTAAGGAAGTCGTGATGAACTCCAAAGAATTTCACAAGCAGGCCGATTTTCAAGACGGCAGATACTCACGACTGGTGGAGAGCTTGGTACTAGCCGTACCATACTGTTCGTAGTGAGCTTCTCTGACGAATTGCAAAGATTCAGAATCAAGCCATCGGAGCTTGGTACGAGTCATAGGAAGGAAGTATGAATCGCACCTTGGCCCGACACTTAGCCAAAATCATCCAACAATCCAAACCACGAGATGCTACTTACGGACAGTTGGATGCTCCTACGAGTCGTAGGGATGATCCGTGATGAGGTCAGTACCAGATATGGAAAATAGCCCGTTAGCTTAGGAAAAGGATTCTTAGGTCTATATAAATACGTTTTATGTTTTATTTTTCAGAGGGGACATTGAGAAGAATTAGTTTTAGTTGAAAAACAATTGTATTAGATAATTTTTACATCTTTGAAAGAGAGAGTTGAGTTGGTTCAACCTTGTGATCAACCTTTTCTTGAATTCATATTGTTCTTGCTACTTGTTCTTTAAGATTTTGCGGATTAATTAAAGGAAGCATTTTTCTCAATCATATTTGTAAGTAATATTTTTATGTCTTTAATCATGAACATAATTCACAACCTTGCAACTATGTAGAGAGGCTAAAATTTCTTCATAGCTAGGATTGTGAGAACCATGGATGCCATCAAGCTAGGATTGAACAAAGTGAGTCTAAAACAAATACTAATTTACTTATATTGTATTCTCTTCATGCTTTTTAATGATTCTAGCGTGTACAACTAGAAGTGCACAAATTCTTTGTTTTCTTGGTCGAAGAGGTAGAGATTAAAAAGAGAATTACAACGGAGCCTTGATCTTGATGATCATTGTATTAATTTGAGTTGTTGTCGCATGATAGTTATATGGAAACTTTAGTGATAACGGTTACTTTGGAAACGCTCATAAGACTTAACAGTAATTGAGTATAGTCAGTCTGCAATAGGATCGCTGGTCGTTTGAATGAACCTAAGTTATCAAGCTCTATAAATAAGTATTAATGAAAATCACGAGAGTGTATACCTAAAGTTGTTATAAACTATTGTGGGGAACACAAATCCTAGTTATCCTTTAATTATTGAGTCACAAATCCATAAACTTGACAACCGCTTGTTTTTAATATTGATTATTGTTAGAATCCCCAAATTGTGAAGTAACTATCATACAAGTTCATCTACCGGCTGTAATCTAGATCTTCCATATTCCCTCGTGGGATTCTACCCCAACCTCTAAGTGTGGGTTCTTTATTGACAACGTCCGCCTATACTTTAGTTAGAAGTGTGGTTTGAGCTTTATCAAAAGGGTGTCACAATGGGAGTACAAAGCCTAAGACTAGGTTATTAGCTTGTATTTGACTTGTTGGTAGTTACTCTACTTTTTATGTTTTTTCCTTTGTTTTTATTTGTTATTCTTTTGACTTCCTTGGGGTTTTCATCTAGGGTAAATCCTCCACTTAAACACTCAAGATGGAATTACGATCACCGCCAACCTTGGGTGGAAGAAATTGTGACTACGATACATTGGCAATGTGGATAATGATTACGACAACGGAGCCTAGAATACACAAAGACGGTTAATGCTTTAAACGGGATAGGGTCATATACTTCAAATTTCAAAGCATAGGACTGATCTAAAGAACCGTTTCAACACCACCACCTAAGCCATCCTGGAGGTACCACCAATCCTGAGCCGAAAGCACTACCTCCACATCTCAAGGATGCATTCCAGGAGGAAAACAATACTGAAGCAAGCAGGTAGTCAGCAAAGAAACCTATCGTATGAGCATATATTAGCCGCATCACAGGACTTGGATCCCCGCTTGCCGAGATAGTTAATCACTTGGTTAGCGATATAATGCAACAGACCTGACTCCTCACCAGAAGAAGAAGTTATTATTTGATGTCCGATTTAACATTAATGATGATCCATATTTATTCGCATTTGCGCCGATGGGATCATTCGTAGGTGTGTTCCGAGGCTGAGATGTTGAGCATTGCGGAGGCATGGAATTCATCTCCTGTAGGGGGTCATCATAGTGGGGGTACTCAGAACAGCATACAAAAATTTTCACTCCGTGATTATGGCCAACTATTCATCAAGATGCATATGACCTTGCCAAGTCGTACATCAAGTACAAAGGCAAGGCAATATTACCAGTAAACATAAGTTGCCACTAACCCCAATTTTGGAGGTAGAACTATTTGATGTGTGGGGCATTGACTTCATGGGTCCATTCATTAGCTCACGGATGAAGTACATTCTCGGTGGTCAGAGATTATGTCTCAAACGGGTGGGAGGCCGCAGATTCGAACAACGAAGGCAAGAGTGTTACAACATTCCTCCGAAAGCATATCTTTCAGGTTTGTCACTCCCAGAGCTATAATCAGTGATGGTGGATCTTACTTCTACAATCGCTCTTCGTAACTTTATTGAGAAATACTTCTGCACAAGAAAAAGGTAGCCACACCTTACCACCTCGCCGAGTGGGCTGGCAGAAGTTTCTAATAGAGAAATCTCAAGACCATTCTAGCCAAGACAATAAACACGAGCCGGACAGATTGGGCAAGGAAGCTTGATGATGCAATTGTGGACTTATCGAACAACATATAAGACTCCTATTGGTTCATCACCTTACCGAATCGGGTTTATGGTAAAACATGCCACTTACCAATTGAATTAGAGAACAAGACACTCAAGGGCATCGAAAAAGCTAAATATGAATTGGAACGAAGTTGCCAAGCTAAGATTGAATCAGCTCAATGAGTTGGATGAATTCCGACTTAAGGCCGGCGAGAGTGCAACCATTAATAAAAAAGAATGAAGATCTATCATGACAAAGATTGTAAGAAGGAAGTTTAGCCTAGGAGACTTGGTATTATTATTTTAACTCAAGACTCCGGCTGCATCCTGGGAAGTTGAAATCTAGATGGATGGCACCTACAGAGTCGCGGCAAGTGTTTCATATGGTGCAAGGGAACTTGAGAACAAAGAGGGGAAAAAGATTCAAAGTAAATGGGCAAAGAATAAAATTGTATCTGGGAGACGAAGATTGTAAAAGAGGGAGGAAGTGTACCTTGATGATGTCTGAGAAGTTACAAAGTCACGTCGTCACGACGTTAAATCGTGCGCCGATGGGAGGCAACCCACGGAAGGCGAAGTCCGAGTGCCACAGGTGTATGTTCTCTTCCCTACATGCTTATAGTTTATGTTTCAGGGATGAAGCCTACTTTTTCAAAAAGGGAGGGGTGTACTTGTATTTTGAGAATTTTGTCTGTCCGAGGTTTTTCTTGTCATGCTTCTTATCCTCGTGCATGCTATCTAGTAGAACCGACATGTGTTAGGATTTTTTTAGTTGTGATTTTTGTTTGATTAGAAAGTAACTTAGGAATACTCAACCAATAGAAATGCACTAGTTTTATTTTTTTTTGAAAAATTGACCCTGTTCAAAATTTTTGCTATGTATTTGTGACAACATGCATGATTTCTATGGATCTTTTTATGTCATTTGATTATTAATAGTAGTTATTCTTGTTAAGTCATGTATGAACCTGAAGTGAAGTAAAAATAGTTCATGTACCATGTGAGTGAGGTTTTAGTATTAATTGTAGTATGTTGTTGAGGATCTAGAACTTGCCTCGGTTGCCTCTACATAGGTTAAGCGAAGGCTGATTGTGATACGATCATAGGACATTTTTGTTTTAGCTCACTTTTAGCCTATATTTCCCTACCAAAGTTTCAGAAATCCCTTGATCCCAAGTTTGAGCCTTAATAGACCATATTTCTTTGATTCACCTGTTAATCATACCCATTTATTTATATTAAAACCTCGGTTTTGGCCCCCCGGGTCCTTCATTGATATCAGTGGAACCTCAACATAGTCAAAATGCTTAAGTTGAGGGTAGCTAGAGTAGGGTGCATAAATGGTGGGAGTGGAGAAAGGAAAAGAAAAGAAAAGAAAAGAAAAGAGAAAATATGGTGAAAAATGAGGTGTGGTGAGGTGAAAAAGCAAAAGAGCTGAAAATCTTGAGAATCTTGAAAAAGAAAAATTCAAAAGAGCTTGAAGTTGTTTGAAAAATGTGAAAATTACCCATATAAATATTCTTAAAATGGGGTAAAAAGGAAGAAAGTAAAACGGAAGAGTGAAGGGGAGAAATAGGTAAAATGGTGCAACCAATGTATGTAGTGCCAAGGAAGGGACAGTCACTCTCATAAAATCTCTCATCTTATCATGTCCAAATCCTAAGCGCATTACAAGCCATATCAAGTCCTATAGTGATCCTAACTTGACCATCCGACAAATCAAAGCAGAAAAATAAGGGCAAGCCTATGGTATCTGATGCATAATAATTGCAAACTTCCTTGTGAGAGTGAGTTCTTCACTTGCCTAGTCCCATGTTGTGTTTGATACTTCATCCGAGAGGGGACTTCATTTGTGCGAGGATACAATGGTTGGGTGTTTGCTTTTACCATTGATCTCGTGTGAAATACAGATGACTACTTACCCGTTGATAGCTAGATGACATGTCTTGATCCCCGTATATTATTTTTTGATGTTGCTTGTAATGCATTAGCTGATGATGTTCTTATGAGGAAGGGTCAATAGAGTGTATATCGAGAGTGCAAAAATTTGTTTGAGTATTGGTTGTAGTATCTTAAGTGTATTTTCTAGTTGAGCGTCGTGTTTAGTTTTTCTTTTTCTTTTCCTGAGGACATGCAAAAGTCTTAAATTGAGAGTATTGATGTGCTATGAATTTACAGTACTATTGACACTCAAAACTAAGAAAATAGCATGGACTTAGGTGTATTTATGTGGATATGAGGCACTTTTCCTTTAATTTCAAGATAAATGGGTGTTGGAGACAATTTGCAAAAGGAAGCTAAAAGTGTGTAAAAAAAGGCAAAAATATAGTCCACAAGATGATCCGTAGGATGGACCTAAGGAGTCATACTCGATGGCTGTGATAAGAAGCAGAAGACTGAAGTAGGAAAATGAACCTACGAGTCTTGCCACGCGATTATACCAAGCTTGTACGAGTCGGGGTAAGGCAGTCGTGATGAACTCCAGAGGAATTGCACAAGAGGCCGACATAGTACGAGGATACCACGACCCGTGAGAGCTTGGTACGAGTCGTACGATACCGGCCGTGCAGGAGCTTCGCATAAATTGCAAGATTTAGAATCGTCACTGAGCCTCGCACAGTCGAGGCGGGAGGTATGAATCGTACCTTGGCCCGACACTTAGCCAAAAATTAGCCAACAATCCAAACCACGAGATGCTGCCTGACCTGTAGGATGCTTTCTACGAGTTATAGGATGATCCTGATGAGGTCGGGTACCGTATATGGAAAATCGCCCGTTAGCCTAGAAAAAGGATTCTTAGGTCTATAAATAATGCTTTTATGTTTTATTTTTCAGAGGGGAATTGAGAAGAGTTAGTTTTAGTTGAAAAACATTGTTGTAGATAATTTTTACATCTTTGAAAGAGAGAATTGAGTTGGTTCAACCTTGTGATCAACCTTTCTTGAATTCATCTTGTTCTTGCTACTTGTTCTTCAAGATTTTAGCGATTAATTAAAGGAAGCGGTTTTCAATCATATTTGTAAGTATTGTTTTTATATCTTTAATCATGAACACACTTCACAACCTTGCAACTATGAGATGCTAAAACCTCCATAGCTAGGATTGTGGGAACCATGGTGGATTAACAAGCCAGGTTGCACAAAGTGAGTCTAAACCAAATACTAAATACTTATATTGTATTCTCTTCATGCTTTAATGATTCTTAGCGGTACACTGTTAGGAAGTGCCCAAATTCTATACTTACTTTGGTCGAAAAGGTAGATATTAGGAAAAGAGAATTACAACGGAGCCTTGATCTTGATAATCATTGTATTAACTTGTCAGATCGCAGGATAGTTATATCCGGAACTTAGTGTAACGGTTAGTTTGGAAATGCTCATGAAACTTGGTCGAGTAATTGAGTATAGCCATTCAAGTAAGGATTGGTTGACGTTTGAATGAACCTAAGTTACGGGCCAGAAGTAAGTATTGGTGAAGATCACGAGTGTATACCTAGCCGTTATGAATCCACTGGGAAACACAAACCCTAATTATTCCTTAATTATTGATTCACAAACTAATAAACTTTACAACTGCTTTATTTTTACTATTGATTATTATTAGAATCCCCCCCCATTGTGAAGTAACTACCATACAAGTTCATCTATCGGCTGTAATCTAGATCTTCCATATTCCCTGTGGGATCGACCCCAACCTCTAAGTTGGGTTCTTTATTGACAACATCCGCTTCATACTTCAGTTAGAAGTGTGGTTTGAACGTTATCAGGTAAGAGTGTCAAGATTTTGAGCTTCAGTAATAGTGTCCACCTTGCTTTCCCATGACTTGGGAAGAATGGTGAGAATTTTCCTTACCAACCTTCTTGGCTTTATAACCTCTCCCAAACAATAGAGCTCACTTTTGATTGAGGTGAATCTTGTGTGCATCTCTTGAATCGATTCTCCTTCTTTCATTGAAAACATCTCAAATTTAGTAGTAAGCATGTCTACCTTGGATTGTTTGACCTGACTGGTCCCTTCATGAGCTGTTGTAAGGCAATCCCAGATCTCCTTGGCTGTCTCATAAGCTGAGATTCAGTTGTATTCATCCGAACCTATACAACAAACCAGAAGTTTTTTTGCCTTGTTGTTCTTCTCAATCTGTTTTCGATCACTGTCATTGTAGTCTTTTCTCGTCTTGGGAACAGATGTTGTAGTATCCCCTTCGATCACCGTCTTCATGGGAACATAGGGACCATCCAACATAATATTCCATAGCTCATTGTCTTCAGCCATGATGAAATCATGCATTCGAGTCTTCCACCATCCATAGTATTGTCCATTGAATCTAGGGGGTCTTGTAGTAGACTGTCCTTCTTTCAGATTTGGTGGTGCTACCATGTTTTACAGGATTCTTTCTTAGTGTTAATCTTTTAGAAAGAACCAGCTCTGATACCAATTGATAAGTTGTATGAGTCCACCACCGTACTCAGGACCAGGTCCTTTCACTAGGTAGCACAGAATAAGAATGCACGAACAGTAAAACAACAAGGAAAGTGACACACGATGTTTACGTGGAAACCTCACTGCTCGAGGGAAGAAAATACCACAACTTACCACGTAGGATTTCACACAATTCCACTAGATCTGAGCAATAATAATTACAGACTCTTGTAACCCTAAGAGATTAAACTCTTAATCTCCCACTTTCAACAACTCTATTACAAGACTTCAAAGTTCTAACACCATTACTATGCAACCTAGCTAACTCTAACTGGAACATAAGAGTGATTCTAGCTAAAACCTCAACTAACTCTAGTGGACAATCTTTCTAGAATCATTCAACAATTACAAAGAAAAGCTTATACAAACTTCATGTTTTCTAGCTATTACAACTCAACAAAATACAAATATAACAATAGCCCTAGGACAAGAGTGCACGAGCACCAACCTTCAAGGATAGTCACTTCTTCGGAGGATAGGGAATATGCTTGAGGAGTGTGTGTGCTTTTCTTCAATTTTGATAACATACCTTTTGATTGTCCAAAAACTAGGATAAGTATTGGACACATCAAAACAAGAAACCAATCCCATTGGTCTAGTACATTTGACCTGCTGGGACAAGGTTGCTGCACTGCTACCACTCACCAACCTTCTACAGAAAAGTACTTTTTACAGCTGTACAAAAAGTACTTTTTACAGCTGTAAAAAGTTTTCCGCCCAACTCCAGCCAAAACAAACTCTTCAGAGGATCAAAGGTGGAACAGTCCCGTATGATTTCTTCATCGTCAAAAATAGCAGTCTAACAATATCATTAAAAATATTATTTAACTCAATCTTCGAAGCTGACCTATGGACAGAGAATTTCTCGAACTAATATAATGAAACAATAGTTCATTCCCTCCACTATGAAACATCTATAATATATTTTCTTATACAATAACTTTTAAATTAAATAATACATGGCAAAAATTAAATAAAAGAAATAATATTTTGCGTTTTGAATGATTCAAATAAAATGTGAAAAATATAAGGGTGGAGAAACTAGGACGAGTGGAGGGTGTTAAATGAAGAATAACATATTTAACAACAGCAGATAATTAGTAGAAGACTAATTAGTTATAAGTTAGTTAAGTTAGTTAGTTAGTTATTTGTAGTTAAAGTCTCAAGCTAAGCAAAAAAATAGAGACTTAATATTTCTCATGTATAATGTACAAAATAGTGATTACAATGAATTAACAAATTCTATCTCTCATATTGCTTCTGCTATACACGTTCCTCTCTTTTCTTTCTTCTAATTCCTCTTCTTATTTTCTGTTCATTACTGTTCTATATTCATTCGTATGAAGGATCAATAAATATCTTGATTTCAATCTCATACAAATACATGGTATCAGAGCTATATCAAGCAAATTGTTTGTGAAAAGCTTGAATCTGGAAAATTCCGCAAAAATACCCTTAAGATCTTGAAGCTTCAGTCATGGCTGACAATGGTAGACCAATGATGTATCAAACTCAAGGGCCTGGAGGCAATGGATCTGCTACTTTAGGAATCGATCATAACCGTCCTCTGTTCTTGCATGCATCGGATGTAAATGGAATACAAATTATTTCTTTTCAGCTGTCTGGAGTTGAAACTTATTCTTTGTGGCATAGGTCAATGAAAATTGCATTACTAGGTAGGAATAAGTTGGATATGATCGATGGAACTTGTAAGAAAGAACATTTTCTAAAGAATTTGTTCTACACCTGCAAAAGTTGAAACTCTTCCAGATTCTCATGGGATTCAATGAGTCATATTTGCAAGCAAGAAGTCAGATCTTAATGATGAATCCAGTGCCAAATGTAAACCAAGCCTATTCTATGATCTTGGGTGATGAAAGTCAGAAAGCTGCAGTTACTAATGCAGGGTTGTTGGGGGCTAATCCTTTAAGTTCACAAGGTACATATGATGTTGTGATGTACTCAAAGAGATATGGTGGTTAGAAATTCAAAAAGAACTACAATTTGTATTGTGATGTATGAAAGATCAAAGGCCACACAAGGGAAAATTGTTTCAAGATTATTCGATATCCAACAGATCTCAAATTCAAGAAGAGAGGTGCAAATAATTTAGCCTACAATGTAATAGTTGAGAGAGGTGATTCATCAGGACCACAGGGTCAGATGCGTAGGAGTTACAACACAGTGTATGATTCATCCAATTCACAGAACTGCACTTCAACATCACAAGATCTTGGTTAGTGTTCAAGGTCTCAACCTGCTCTATAGATTCCTCAAGCTGAGTCATGCACTTTGACTAGGAACCATTATGATCAAATATTGCAATTTCTGAACAAGTCCTCTGAAACTACTCACTCAACAAATGTAGCAGGTATGAGTGTGGCCTTGACTGCTCACAAGAGCAACTCAGACAGGATTGTAGACACAAGAGCTACCAATCATATGGTAGTAGACCTGAGTCTACTAGATGGTTGTTCCATCTCCAGAGCTGATATTCCAAAAAAGGTATATCTACCTAATGGAGATATATCATTGGTAACACACAAAGGTTCTAGTACTCTAAATGAATCAAGTACAATTACAAATATTTTCCATATACCACAGTTTAAGTTCAATTTGTCATCTGTATCAAAGCTAACCAAAGAGTTGAATTGTTCAGCTTCTTTTTTTCCTGACTATTTTATCTATTTCAGGAACTCTTCAGTGGGAAGGTGAAGATGATTGGTAGAGAAGATGGAGGTATTTACATTCTGTCAAGCAATAAAACCAAAGAAGCTCCTCTAGAACTTAGAAAAATTATTGCTTGTCTTACTTCTAAACTAGATGTAGATATGTGGCAAAAGAGGCTTGGACATGTTTCTAGTACTGTTCTTAAGAGATTGTTGCCCTATGAAACTGGCTGATATTGCTGAAACTCTAAATAAATGCACAGTATGCCCTTGTGCTAAACAAACTAGATTGTCTTTCCCTAAGAGTAAAAGTTGTTCTTCTTCTATTTTTGATTTGATACATATGGATATTTGGGGTCCTTATAAAATGCCTACTTTTGATGGTTATAAGTATTTTTTAACTGTGGTAGATGATTTATCTAGAATGACTTGGATTTTCTTGTTGAGGCTTAAGTCTGATGTGTGTACAATATTGAAAAACTTCATTACATAAATTAAAACTCAGTTTGACAAAACTGTTAAAGTAGTAAGAAGTGATAATGGGACTGAATTTGTCAATTCTGTGTGTAAGGATTTATTCACAAACTTAGGCATAATACATCAAACTTCATGTGCTTATACACCCCAACAAAATGGGGTGGCTGAGAGAAAATATAGGCAGATACTAGAAATTACAAGAGCAATAAGGCTTCAAGCATGTATTCCTCTAAATTTCTGGGGACTATGTGTATATCTGTTGTTTATATTATCAATAGGTTACCTAGTGCTATAATAGGAAATATATGTCCTTTTGAGAGATTATATAACAGGAAACCTTCTCTATGTCATTTAAGAGTGATTGGATGTCTAAACTTTGCAAAGAAGTCAAATGAATCAGACAAACTACAATCAAGGACTATAACATCTGTCCTAATGGGATATGCAGAAACACAAAAAGGTTACATCTTATATGATCTAACTAATAATGTGCTTTTGTTAACAGAAATGTAATCTTAAAAGAAGATGTATTCCCATTTAAGTCTCAACTAAGTGGACATGTGCCTATCTTCAACTATAATGGGATGAAAGATGCACCTAAGCCATCTGAAGGTTCTCAGAATGCAGTTCCACAGCCTAACAGAAACATAGGTACATCTAGTACATCTTTAGAAGGTGATCTATCTGACCCACTGGAAACTTCAACAGCAAGAGAATATGTTGAGCTACAACAAGAGACACATCAACAAAATAGTATTCCAAGTGAAGATGATACTATACAGCAGATGCATCTAAGAAAGTCAGGAAGAGGTACTAAACCTCCTCTTTGGATGAAGGACTATGTATCCCTTAATATTCATGGTGAACCATATGCTCTTGCCAACTACATGTCCTATGATAATGTCACTCCTACCTATCAAGCCTACTTGTCCAAAATGTCCAGTGTTATAGAACCTAAGTCATACAATGAAGCAGTTGCTGATCCTAGATAGGTGGAAGCCATGAAGGCAGAAATACAAGCATTACAAGATAAAAAGACTTGGGAGATAGTTAATCCTCCTGGAGGAAAAATTCCTATAGGCTGCAAATGGATATTTAACGTGAAGTACAAAGCTACTGGAGAAGTTGAGAGGTTTAAAGCAAGGCTAGTAGCTAAGGGATATAGCCAGAAAGAGAGAATTGATTATCAAGAGACTTTTAGTTCAGTTGTGAAGATGAAGACAGTGAGAACTGTTCTATTTATTGCTGCTCAAAAACAGTGGCATATACATCAAATGGATGTGTTTAATGCCTTCCTACAAGGTGATTTACATGATAAAATCTATATGGACCTGCCACAAGATTTTGTGAGTCAGGGGGAGAAACAAGTATATAGACTCACTAAATCCCTTTATGAATTAAAGCAAGCACCTAGGCAATGGAATGCAAAGCTATCAAAGGCACTAATAAGGTTCAAGTTCAAACAGAGTGAACATGATCATTCCTTGTTCATCAAACAGACACCAACAGGTTCCATCTTTGTTCTCATTTATGTAGATGATATGTTAATTACAGAAACTAGTCTTCAACTTATTGAGGAGACTAAAAGCAAGCTAAATCAGACCTTCAAAATGAAGGATCTGGGGGAGTTAAGCTACTTCCTAGGTATAGAGTTTGCTAGATCAAAACAAGGAATGTTGATGCACCAAAGGAAATATGCTTTGGAGCTTATTTCTGAGACTGGTTTGGGAGGTGCTAAACCAGCAGCAACTCCAGTTGACATCAACAACAAATTAACCACAAAACAATATGATGACTACATCTAATCAGAGACAAAAGAACCCGATCCTCAAGCTGATCAAGGAGTCTATATACTGATTGGAAAGTTATTATATTTAACTATGACTAGGCCTGATATCTCATTTGCAGTACAGACCTTGAGTCAATTTTTACAACAACCAACGAAGTCTCACATGGAAGCTGCATTAAGGATAGTAAGATATTAAAAGGTCAACCTGGCCTAAGAGTTGTACTGTCAAGTAAATCAGCAAGTAAAATCATAGCCTTGTGTAATTCAGATTGGGCAGCATGTCCTCTTTCAAGAAGATCTGTGACTGGATATTTGGTTATGTTTGGAAATTCTGTAGTGACTTGGAAATCAAAGAAACAGACTACTGTTTCCAGGAGCTCAGCTGAAGCTGAGTACAGGAGCATGGCCTCTACTGTCACTGAAATTATATGGCTATTAGGACTCACGAAAGACCTTGGCATTGAAGTTCAGATACCAGTCGATATATTCATTGACAGCAAGGCAGTAATGCAATTAGCAGCCAATCCAGTCTATCATGAAATGACCAAACATATTGAGATAGATTGCCACTTTATAAGGGAGAAAATAATGTAAGGAGTAGTCTACACTAAATACATATCAACACAGGAGCATCCAATAGATTTGCTGACTAAAGGACTACCTAAAGCTCAACATCATCTTCTCAAGACCAAGCTAGGAGTTCAAAACATTTTCACAATACCTATCTTGAGGGGGAGTGTTAAATGAAGAACAATAGATTTAACAACAGCAGTTATTTAGTAGAAGACTGTTAGTTAATTAGTTAGAAGTTAGTTAAGTTAGTTAGTTAGTTATTTGTAGTTAAAGTCTCAAGCTAAGCAAAAAAATAGAGACTTGATATTTCTCTATAAATACATGTATAATATACAGAATAGTGATTACAATGAATTAAAAAATTCTATCTCTCATATTTCTTCTGCTATACACGCTCCTCTCTCTTCTTTCTTCTTCTTCTTCCTCTTCTTATTTTCTATCCATTACTGTTTTATATTGATTCGTATGAAGAATCAATAAATATCTTGATTTCAATCTCATACAAGTACAGAGGGGGAAGGTAAATTGGTTAGGGAGAAAGGAAGTAACAGGTTTTTTTCGCTTTCTTTATCCCACCCACATTATATTAGGAAGATCAATAGAGTTTTCACTTACCCTACAATGTGATTGGAATCATCCACCTACGGATTGATGGTGGAGTGTAACAACCCCTCAAGCTCGTTTTAAATTTGCTACTTGTTTTTTTCTATTTTGACCTTTTCTCGTAGCTTCGGTATGTCATTCTGACTTGCGAGGATGGATGACAGGATTTCCGAGGTGAGCGGATGAGTGTTGGAGAAAATTTTAAGTTTTGAAAGTTTGACTTTTTGAAAACTTGACCAAAGTAAACATTTTCGGTTAACGGGGTTCAGTTCAAGTTTTGAAAACTCCATTAGATTCAGAGGGTGATTTATAATTTAGTTGATTAGTTTGTGCAGATCCCAAAATTAAAAGGATTTGTCAAATGTTTTATATAAACAAACTATTTTTATAGTTTGAAAATAGAATAATACTATTAGTTATAGTAATTAGGATCATATTTTAGAGTATCTTCAAAATTATCCCCATCACATATGAACTACTAATTCAACAGGAAGCCTTCATACGTCTTGCAATAAAATAGGCCTACTTTATTTTATGCAAGGCTGTTGTGGTATACCAAATAGATCTAACAAAACTAACTTGGCCCAATAAGAAGAATAAGTCAATATCTCAATGGGACAAGCATGGGACATCAAGAATAATGAGCAAAGATGGTGACTGGTGGCTTTTTGAATTTTAAATCTCGAACATTTAAATCAAATTATAGTTTAGAGATAATTATATCTAAATTAGATAGTTTTGCTCATAGTTTTAATCGCTGCTAGTAAAATTTTAGAAAAAGATGACATGATTTAGGGTAAGTTATAGCCCTTCAAGTATTACAGGCAATGATCAATATTCGATTTTCCTATCAAATATATCTTTCGACCACTAGTAAAAGTCTCCTCTTTGATACCTACATATTCTCTTAATAGGCGGAAAAGCGAAATAAAAAATGGGCCGAGTTGACTGATAAGTGTATTTTTAGCCTTTATTCTTGTCCAAACGTAACACTCATTCCTCTCCAATCGTCCTAGAAAGAAAATAAAAATTGACATCATTGGGCTACCTAACAAATTAAATTAAAAGTTTTGCTGGGCCTTCGCTTATTTCCCTTCAATTTAATTTCCAATTGGGATACATTTGGTATGGACAAAAAAACTTTTTTTCCTAATGAAATCGTTCTTCAGTGTTTGATTGCCTTAGAATGTTCCTTTAAAAAGAAAACATTTCACACCAATGGGCTAGCAATGACCTATATAATTGATGAGCATAATTAATTTTACTTTCCTCTAAGGTAACACATTTTTCACTAAAAATATATTTAAGGAGATATTAAATCATGTATAAATATTTAAGTTAAACTTCCTCCATCATTGTTCATAAAAATCTAAGCAAGATCCCGTATGCACACACACAGGGTGTTCACGGTTTGGTAAAAAATTAAATTAAACCGCAAATCGAATCAAGCCGATTAAAAAAATTTGACATTTGATTTGGATTAGTTTAGTTTGATTTTAAGTTTTAAAAATCAATAATATTTGATTTGATTTTGATTCTACTAAAAAATTGAAGAAATAACCAAATCGAACCAATAAATAT
>JACEIK010002474.1:14777-28341 GCA_018107945.1 Datura stramonium
GTTTTATTTGTTCCTTTATAATCTTTTGATAACTTATAAAATTAATATTTTTTTTATTTATTATGACTAAATATAACATATTGAATAAAATAAAATATCTTTTTAAAAATATTTTAATAAGATTTCTCATGAATCAATTTGGCCAGATATCAGCCTAAACTTTGATGAACTGAAATGAGTTGGGCTGAAATGAGTTAAGCTAATAAATGAGCAGGTCAATTATCAACTCAAATTTGAACAAGTTGGACAACTTATGATCTCATGAACTGATTTTATCACCACTAATTATAACACTTGCAAGTTGTAATCATTATTAGCAAAATTTGCAACTCCGCTAGAAAAATAATATAGTACTCAATTTCTTTAATTTTAATTTAATAAAATAAAGACACTTATCAAGTCTCTATTTATAAAGTGGTAAAAGTAATTTTGTCATGCCTTAAAAATTGGATAGCAGATATAAATTTTTACTAGTTTGCGCACAATTTTTATACAGTTAGAATAGATATGAAAAACAAGCAAACTCTGACTACCTTACCAGCAAACAAAAGATCCCACACATACACCAACTCCACATGCATTGTCACAGAAATATAGTGATTAGTCATCATATAAGCAACTTAAAATTTATTTATATGCGTAGGAATACCTTTCCTCCTGAACTGTACAAGCTTCTTCTAGAACATAGTATGCACATGGATCTTATATGTATTTATGAACAAAATGCAACACGGACACACACACACACAGTAATGCTGTTAGAAATATTAACTATCAGGTTAGAAGATAATCTTCCCCTTTCCATGTCTTATCAGATTTTAGCTGAACCATACCCGATGTGTATATAGACCTTACCCCAATCTTGAGCAACAGAACCTTGACTCATGTTTGTATTTTTATTTTTATATGTAGTTGTCACCCTTGAGCACCGTCCCTAATACAATGTTTGATTCTCCAAGATAGTAAATAAACAGTAACTAAATATGCATTATGTCAACAGTTCTAAGGGCACATAAATGGCACTACACTTGATCATTCCAATTGACATAACCACGTCCACTTGTGGAGAGAAAAAAAAACATAGCAGAAACTCAACGGCAAATTTTCTTTTTTTAGGTTTTTAGCACCAGCAGTCAAGATGAGCAGGGCTTGGGGTTAGTACATGGTTCTTTCAGGCATAAAGGAGGGGAAAAAACAGAATACAAAAGCTAATGCTAGATAAGACACAAATATCACCAGACACCAATAAAATATTTTACAGTGGACATAAAACTAGGGCTCCAAAAGGAACCATGGATGGAACATCATATTACTTCCAGAGCTTAACAAACTTGTCATGACTAGCTGAAGCAACCAAACCCGCTACTGTCGATACAGCCAAGGAAGCAATTAATCCTTCATGAGCTGTGAGAGTCATTGTCTTGTTCTCATTCATGTTCCATAGCTCCAAAGACTGCAAAAATGCAAAATCATTCATCAGAATTTGTGAATCTATAGATCTAATGGATTGAAAAATAGCCTCATTTGAACCATGAGGAACCAGAATTCAAATCCCAACATAGACACGAACTAAGTAATTTCTTCTCATCTATCATCTGCTGGATGTTTCCAAAAAACAATGTGCATGACTTGCCTGGTAACAGCCGATAACAAGCAATGACGAATATGTAGGGTGGAAAACACATGAGTGGAATTTGTTGCCATTTGAACTAAGCTCATGTAGACAGTCCCCTTCACTACCTGACCTCAATGTCCAAACCCTGACAGAGTCTTCACTAACAGATGCTAGGAGCTCGCCTGAGGGATCCCAGCAGACGGAATGAATTGGTTTTGTGTGGCCCTTCAGAAACAATAGCAATATGTTAGGCACATCACGTACTGGAAATACAACCAGAGCTTGAAAGAAACACATAACAACAGCTATCCATGCATGTAAACAGCCTTGAAGAAAATCAGTAAGTATATTTCTACAGAAGCTTCTCTCCTTTTACTATGTCTACCTCCTCCATCTCTCCTCAGCTATTTCAGGTTATACTTTATTAGGGTAAGTAGCAGGTGCCTATTCTCATGAACTGTGAGAAATCCCTAAACTCTGCCAACGGAATAAAAACTAGATATAAAGCAGTGGTAACTAGTGAAACAGAAGTCTTGCCGCAACTAAAAGAACCTTACAACTGACAAAGAAGCTGTCTGCAAAAACTCATTTTCTCAGCCTACATGGAAATTTATTCACCATAATCCTATCTTTGTTAAGAGTAATATTGGTAACATGTTACTATTGATATTGTGAAGGTCAGATAAGGAATTAATAAGTGATTAAATATCTCATGTTTCTTCTAAATATCTTAGTTATTTCCCAAATTGCAGAGATGGATTAGCATCTTTCAACTTCCAAAAGAAGTTGGTGAAACACTAAAATATAACAAAGTTAATAACTTAAGTTGTATTGGTGTGTCACTAATGAACACCAACCTTTAATGAATGCCGACAAGCTTGTGTCTCCACATCAAGTATCGATACAACGTTCTCGGCGGCAGCAGCAAGATATCTACCAATGCGGGGCTGGAATCTCACCTGAGCCGTCCCACCCTACTCGAGACATGAAATAACATTCAGAAGAGATGAGGATCATATAATTGTGCATCAGTGTCCCCAATACCCCCTGCTAATCCACATATAATAGTAGATGAAGAATTTTACCTTGAAAACTCTTGTGCAGCTACCATTGTTAATACTCCAGTATCTTATTTCACCATCACCATCACAAGAACAGATGACATCTTCTTTATTAGGATGGAAGTCAAGTGACATTACACCAGCAGAATGCCCAGTGAAAGTCCGAAGTGAGTAGCCCGGCTACAAATAATTACAGGGTACGTTAGGATAACTTCAAGAAGAACAAACAACATAGAGTCTTTCTGCTTCTTTTCTTCTTTGGTCATTTAAGTAACTGCACCATCATTGATGCAATTTTACCACAACCTCTCCTCGTAACCATTTAAATTAATAAGAATTGATAAAATGACAGTCACCAAGGTCTTCACCATTCTAAAAAAGCCAAAGTAATGAAAATATCACACATACACTCTTGATTCGTAATATAATTTTAATCCAGTGGATTCCGTCCATTTTACTTGCATATTACTATTTCTTTTTAGCAAATACAAATTTCTTACAGACCTCACACAGCAAAATCAGATGAAAACTATTGACAAACAAAAGCTCATAGGACAAGCTAAATATTCTAGATATCTGAATACAATCTTATGTTATGTTATGTTTAATTTACCAATACCTTTGATACGTCATATAGGAGAGATATCAAACTGGCACAGCCTAGAAGCACTAAAGACATATATACCAAAACAGATTTTTGGCACACTCAAGGAAACTTGGACGGAAAAAATCTCAATCCAAAACATAAAAGATACTAATAATGAGAAATAAATTATCAAACACAGTGTTGACTAACATTGTCAGCATCCCAAACCCTGACAGTCTTGTCAAAAGAAGATGTTGCAAGTCTTGCCATACTTGGACTGAAACGAACATCAGTAATGAGTGACGAGTGCTCCTCAAGTGTTGTTTTTTGCTTTAAGGTATCAGTATACCATAAAACAGCCTGAAATAAAAGACAGACAATAAGCAGTACAAGTTATACTTTAAGAACCAGGAAAATATGGCATTAAGCACCATAACAATAAGATATCATGGAAAGATTTTTGATACTTCTAGACTAACCTTTTTGTCATGGCCACCACTAGCTAGCAGTTTTCCATCAGAGGAGAAGTGACAACAAACAACTTTACTGCCACTAGCCCGAACAGAATTCACTTCATTAAATGTGAACCCTATAATCAAAAGTTATTTCTGTCGGAATATACCCCAATGTATAACTCTAGATAAACTAGGTAGTCGAACACATTTCCAAGTTGACAAATAATACAAATAGGTTTAGTTTACGACATTCATGTTCTTTACCAATAAGAAACACCATGAATTGACTTAAAAATACAAATCTTCACAACCAACACCAGATCTGCAAACAACAATTTCATAAACTGTTATGAACTGTTAAGTCCCACATCAATTGAGGGAATGGGTTGTGGTCTCAGAGCCAGCTACCCTGTTGTTGTGTTTCTCAACATTGGGTCCCCCTGTTATGCTATCCATGCTCCAGTTGGTCAGTCCTAGGTGTGCAGGGAGTGTTAAGTCCCATATTGGTTGAGGGAATGGATTGTGGTCTCTTTATATGGTCTTGTGCAATATTCTACTAACTTCTGGAGTTGAGTTAGACCCAAGATCCATTTTTTAAACATAAACTGTAGACATACACCATAAAGATACAGAGATATTAGAAAGTAAATGCACCACAGAAGAGACCATTAGGTTATTGGTGATCTCCGCAAAACCTTTTGTTTCATTTTCTCTGTAAAACCATCATTCTTTTTCCTTTACATTGTTTTTTTATGTGTGGGGGCAGAGATTAGGTTGAACTAGAGGCATCCTACAGTAATTAAAGTATTAAAAACTAAGTTGGAGATTTGAGTTAGATATTGAGAGGCTTAGAGAGATGAAAGTATTATGGCAGTTACTGACTAGTTATCAAAGTTTCCTTGTATAAATTTTTACCATAATAATTAAAACACAAAAGGAGTAGGTGTAATATATAACTGCTGCTTAGCACAAGACCCCACAAAATTCAGGACAAAATATTAAGCCAGGGGACCAAGTAGACCTCACTAACCTTTACTAACATCCATACCACGGCCAACTGCATCTCGAGGATCCGCCTCGTCATGAGATAAAAACGATTCAACATTATCATCAAGAGAACCATCATCCACAAAACGATCCATATCAGCCTGCACAAGATCTTTGTCATCCCACTGCCAAAATTACATTCAATGAGGACTGGGACAACCCATTGTGATTTCATCCACTAGCACAAGATAAAGCACTTCTATTACCAATTGATTTGACGGCGACGTAAGAGTACCATTATTATCTGCTCCAAACATCATCAATGGCTTCGAAGAACTTCCACTATGTTGTAAGGCGGGCATTGAAATCACATCTCCAGGTGTGTGAGTTGATGGTGTTGACGGAGCAGAACTTGGAGAAGGTCCAGCGGTGTTTGCAGTTCCTGAGCTATTGGCAGGCCCTGAAGATGAAACAGGATGTTTTCTCTTTCTCCCAGTCTGGTTTTTTGAAGCCTTGAAAGACAAGAAATACCTTATTAGGAATCTTAATAACTTCAAGCCTGTGAAACTGAGAATACCAATCCCCAATATTAATCTTTCCATGGATCCCTTCAAAGTCATAAGAGATCAAGAGCCTCTATCAATAAACACATTACATAGTATTTGCCAATTCATATTTTATGGTATTTGGGATGAGACAGACTAGGTGAAATAGCATGCAAGGATCATCTAGCAAAAAACTAACACACGCACAGGTCAGCACAACTAGGACGAGTTAATATTAACATGACAAATCCTCTGATCTCATAGCACTTTGTTTTTGCATTAGATAAGTGTTCAATAGAAAGAAAATCTTTTCAAATTAGTGAAGTGGTAAAATCAATGACAAGCAAGAAAGGGGGAGGGTTATTATAAACCCAAACACAAGAACCCAAACACAAGGATACTGCAAAAATAATGCATTAATCCATCCTTTGAAATAGATTGGTCAGTTTTCTCCATTGCCTTCTCTTTTGTATTTCTTTTCCAATGTTCCCCCCACCCCCACCCCTCGGCCAATTTCGACTCCCCGATTTTTTTCATTTTTCTTCTCAGTGGATACTTTCCATGGGCCCACTATTTTCTTTTTGGGGGACCAGAGTGTAACTAGCCATCTGCAAAAAGATGAGAGGCGGAACTGCTGATACTCCAAAAAGATAAGCCCTCAGCCTAGTTCATCAACTCGATTCCTTAGTGCACCCAACAACAAATGACCAAGAAAATTCTCATCAAAATACAAAATTTGCTTGGACGAACCAGACTTTTGTTCAGAAATCATAGTGCAATTCTTTCACCAGTTAATATTTTCTGATTGTGCTACAGCGTCAAGAAGAATCTGGTTTTCGAACAGTAAAAGTTTATGCCAACAAAACAAAAGAAACGCAGGTTTATGCAGCTAAACCAAAGGGCACATGATTATGCAGCTAAACAGAAGTTTCTATAGTATAAACCAGAAAAGTAGAGACCTGATCATTTCCACGAAAAGAATTTGACATGCTTCCGTCTCCTGTAACACTGCCACTGCCCATAATTTTATCTTGTTGTAGACTGTGATTTGAACTCTGTGGTTGCTGACCAGAAAGTGTGTGCTGCGGAAGCTGCTGCTGTTGCGACTGCTGTGGATTACCACTATGCTGCTGTTGTTGCTGCTGCTGCTGCTGCTGCTGTTGGAATTGGGCCATCCTCAACTATACATGAAAAGGAAAATTTAGTGATTAGATATACTGATAATGTATGTGGGACACTGCAATACGTGGCTAACACATGCAAGACTTATAGCCGACATTTCACCATGCGATAGAAAAAGATATGGTACCTTGAGCAAAATATCTTGATCACCACGAGGCAAAACAGGGCAAGGACCCTGTGAAGGTGAACTCATATTTGGGACAACATCACCAACAGAATTTGAAAGGCCATCCTTGCCCATACTAGAGTTCCGATTACTAAGGAGCATCCGTAGCCTTCTGCTTTCGACGTCACTAGCAGATGGTGAAGTCAAATTCTGCTGTGCTAGGATAAGCTGTTGTTGGTGTTGTGGTGATAGCATTTGCAGCTGATGAAAGGGCTGAGAACCCTGCATAAAAGACTTTGGTTGCTGGAGAAGCCCCGATGACCTCAGCTGATCATAGCCCTGACGTGCATGACACAGAAAAATATGTAAATTGTAGAATATCAATAAAGCTCCAATTATATGTCTCACTCCAGAAACTATATACCCACTCCATTTCAATTATGTGTCTTACTTTTTTTTGAAGTCTATTTAAAAAGACCAGCACTTTTCTATATTTAGTACTAGTTTTAATTCCAACGATCCCAATTTACGCTTAGTGACAATATCTAGGAATGACATGGCATGTTTAAAATCACAAGATTCAAAGGGTATTTTGTATGTTAGACACATTTTAGTTTAGGACCAGAAGATTAGAAAGTTTAATTTACATTTTTAAACTTCGTGTCCAATCAAACTAAGCTACATAAAATGAAAGGAGGGAGTAATTACATATAACACCAATCTTTTGTACACCCACTAACAAGAAAAAAAATGCCTAAAAGATGGATGATTACAATTTTTTATGTCAAAGTACAAGGGTCCAAATCACTTGATTTACCAGCTACAAAAAAAGCATCAATTTGGACCCACTATTTATAATCTTCAATAGAGGAAGAATAATGAAGCCTTACGACAACAACAAAAAACCCAGTGTAATCCCAAAAGTGGGGTAAGCCTTAAGCCTTACATTACTCCTAAATATACATACAATATTTCCATGAAAATCACCACGTTGTATTCATCAAATTCTGATACACTACTTATGATCTGCTCTAGGGGCACCAAAA
This sequence comes from Datura stramonium, assembly GCA_018107945.1. NCBI lineage: Eukaryota > Viridiplantae > Streptophyta > Magnoliopsida > Solanales > Solanaceae > Datura > Datura stramonium. The sequence continues at coordinate 22,361 of JACEIK010002474.1, forward strand.
GTTCATTGCAAGCTTAGGATGTTCTTACAGCATGCTAAATTTCAAAAAGCCAAACCATATGCCTTATCGGTTAGCTAGGAGCAAACTTCAAGGAAACCCACTCAGCCGACAAAAGGAAAAAGGTCTTACATATGCAATTCTGACTTTAAAATTTAATAACATTGGAAACCCTGAAGGCCTCAAAATTTGATTCCAGTAGAGCAGCAGAACCCAAAGTAGACAAATTTCACATTCACGTCTTACTGAATGTCAAAACTGTGAAACTATCTCCTGAATTGCTAAAATAACTGTTTGCCAAGATCATGTAAATGTTTGAACTCAACAATGTCTCTAGACAAGTAGCAACAAATGCAATCATGGAAACTATTGACACTTGACACGTGAAAAGGTTTCAGATGCCGTTTGCACTTTGCAGAAATACAATATAACTTTTAAATCTACAATAAGGTATTGGCACAACCAGGTTTCTGAACTAACTCCTTTCCCATCAAAAGCACAAGTGGGCAGCTCCACTGAACCCTTTCCTGATACTACCATGTTCTGACTACCATCCTTCAGGTAAACTCCAATATCTTTTTCTATAAATAGGTTAACGTTTATCATCTTGATCGAGCCTTATACTGCCCTTGTAAAAGTCATCAGCAAAATTACAAAGACAGATCTACTGGGACTCCTTTCAAAAGGTATTTACAAGAGAATGCACTATCAAACAACAATGAAGCAAGAACTATAAGACAAAACATTAGAAACTTACAGTGAGGGGCCATCCTTTCAAAGTCAAGTTGTTGCCAGCTTGATTTGATCCTAATACAACATAGTTAAAGTCAGTTCACCTGTAGATCAAGAAGTCTATGACAACAGATCCCCTACTTTCCATTTCCTTTAAGCTAATACCATATAATTATTTGATAATCGAAGCAGAAAAATAAGTGATATACCAAGGAGCAGGTTTTCAAAAAGAAGCAAAAGGACAAAGGGCATCAACAAAGATAAAGTACCAGGAATTCCAATCAAGGATCCTTCAGGGCCTGCAGCTCGGGGATTAAGTATCGGATTGATTTCAGTCTTTATGTCCTGCTCAAATTAGGCAATAAACCATGTAGCTAAAGACTGAAATTACAGAAAATGAAACTCCTCAAACAAAGAAACTAGAGAAAGAAGAAAACTGACTGGTGTAGACCCTGGAAGTTGCTGACTACGTGTCTGAACCTGTGGGGACATGCTACCAGTGGAACCATGCAGCATCTGCCTGAAAGTAGGAAACCAGAAACACCTTAGTCCAATTTTGACAGATTAATTATGTTAAAATTGCTTTCAGTCAACTGAAATAAACTAAATTTCTTGGTTTACACTAAAGCAATAAACCTATGCTCCAAAATAAACAATTAGAAAGAGTCCAATAAGAGTATAAACCGGGTTACTTTATCACCTCCAGCTCCTCAAATTGAGGAAGCCTTCCCAATGAAAATGTTGCAAAGATCAACATTAAGTTCATAGAAAATGAAGTAGTGAAAACCAAATCTTTTTCCTTGGTCTCCTTAGTTTGTTCTCTAAAAATAATGCAAACCCTATTTCTAGCGATGTCTCATTTTAGTATGAACAGGTAAATAACTTTAACTAAATTCAGAACCTTACCCCGAGGGCTGCCCAGCTGACGCCGCTGCTGCAGATTTCAGCATAGACGCATGATTTGGATCTAAAAGTTGATTGACATTCTCACTGAATCTTTGCTGAAACAATAAAATTTCTAATGTTAATAGTTGAAAGGAATTAATTCTTTCCGAACCTCCGTGCAAGACTGCTACCTTCATAGCTGCATCGTCTAATCTTTCCTCATACATCTTTGTAGCCAATGCATTTGCAGTTCCAGTACTCTGTCTCAGGAGAGAGTCATTTCCACCAATCCCATTAGTTGTGCCGTTCAAAAGGTGGTTACCATCTCTGCGCTGCTGTTGCTGCTGTGCCTGCTGCTGTTGTTGTTGATGTTGTTGCTGCTGCTGTTGCTGCTGTTGCTGCTGCTGTTGCTGCCTCTGCAATAAAATCTGCTGCATCTGCAGTTGCTGCTGCTGTTGTTGCTGTTGCTGCTGTTGCTGCTGCTGCTGCTGCAGATGCTGAGGCTGTTGGGATTGCTGCTGTTGTTGCTGCTGCTCCCTTGCCTTCATTATTTGTGTCTGCAGTTTCCAGATTTACATTGTATACAAAGCAAATGAAAAGCTGCGCAAAACCTTAGAATAGATGCACTTTGAACAGCCCAGCCAATAATGAGACAGTCATCAAATAAACATTTTTTAATCAGTGAGTCATCAAATAAACATACAACTGGTAGAAAGAATGACAGCTCATTCTAGAAGCTAAAATACACTGTCCAAACTATTTTCTCTCTTGGTATCAGATAAAAACTTAGAGATTACAACAGTTCACGACTTACACAAACTCAAAAAGATTTTCTGGTCTGTTTATTGATTGTCTGTTAATCAATCGTCCCCATCCACACAACAGATCTTTTTTCTAATTAAGGTAATAAACCACACAACAGATCATTAACATGCTAAAAACTCAAACATCAAGATTATAGCAGGAAAACAAGCATTTTAAAAGACTGTGCCTCTAGAATTCATTATAACAGGAACCAGATGCTTAAAGTCAAAACATAGAATTGATTACATTTTGTATTCTCATAAAGTAAGAATAAGAAATTTTCTGGAAAATCTGCAGTCTGATCTCAAGGACAAAGGCATGCTCTGACAAGACCCTAAATATGAATGCGTTCATGTGGTTGGTGAGAGGACGTAGGATAACTGCAATCCCACGCACAGCAAAAGGGGAAGGAATCCGAACAATGGGAGAGAAAATACAGCAGCCCTATCATCAGTTCATAAAACGCACTAACCATATCAACAACAAAAATGACATTACTATTAAAGAGTTAAAGTGATAAAGCTACCATGAAGCCATGAAATATTTACTACTACTGTTAATGTCGATAAAGTTCAGCAAAACTTTGGATAATTGTATCACGATTTGACGCACAAAAAGCAAAGCAGCTGAATAGCTTTTTCCACTATTTAGGTAATAGTTAAGTGAATTTTTATCCAGAAAATTGTGAAGTAAAAAAGTGGAAGGCCTGCTGCCTTAGTTGCAGCTGGTGGTTCTACAAAATGTTGACACGAGCAAAACCAACAACATTCTAATCAAACAAACAACTGATACAAACTAAAAGGAAAGCAGCTTTTGGCATCACTCTTGTCTTCACAAGCAGTAACTTCCTGCCTCTGGTACAGATACAACTTCCTAATAGTTCTCATGTCAGTTGTAACAAAAGAAGGAAAACAGCAAGAGACACTCTTGACAAGAAGTCTCAATAGTTACTTCATAATTTCAACTAGGGACTACAAAACTAATCATATCAGAATAACTAAACTTAAGAGTCCAGTTGAATAATAAAGTTCATAAGACGGAGATTTTGTCATTAACCAACCTCGATATAAGAGGCAGCAACTTCTGAATGCTTCTCATTGGTCCTTGCGATGAATATGTCCCAAAAAACAGACCACCACTCAAATAGAAAACCACCAGGAGCATCAATAGCTGAAAGAAAGACAATCAAAAGGTCAAAATAATAAAAACCAGAGAAAACCAACTGGGAAAGTGCAACCTCCTCTGCAAATGCTTGAATTTATAATCTCACCAACAGGGTCAGATGACACTTTCCCTTCAGCTTGAAAGGCCTGAGCAGAAGCCTTTAAATCTCTTTTCACTAAATAATCATGAATATAGACATCTAACCTGTAATTCGAAGTACCAAAACTGTGTCAGTAAACGCAATAGAAATCACAGTTGAGATACAGATATTATGATATAGATAGGTCCAAAACAGAAATTGGAAACCTGATTGCATTTTGTAGCCAGGTAGGTTTGAATTGATTATAGAAAAATGAGTTCAATTAGTAGACTGATTACTTAACAAGGAAAAATATATAAAGACGGGGAATACTTGACCTTGAAGCGACAACTTCTTATTCTTCCTGTAAAACAAGCTCGTGTATTGGAGAGAACCAATTTGACTGCTAGAACTGCTGGTTAGTAAAGAGACCTACTTTTTCTTCACTTGAATCATGTTTTAAGAATCTAGATTTGAGTAACAATCAGAAGAAAGAAGATTTCCTTCTTTACTAATTAAATGTGTTCAGTTCTTCACATTAATAGTATTGCTAATCATACAAAAGCCCTAAGCACTCAAACTCTAACTGCTGCATTCAGCCAAAGAAAAATCATCAAATTCAGCAGGCAGAGAAAACATATCAGTGTATATGCGAGAGAGAAAGAGAGAGAGAGAGAAAGAGAGAGGTTAGAGAGGTAACTCCGCCATATAAGAAACTTATTCATACACCCAATGCCATAATTAAAGCTCAAAGCCGTGCAAACCCTAGCAGCGCAAGAGCTAGTGAAAAAGCCTCGAACTTTCTTCAAACGATAGATAACAAAACAAAAAAGAAAACACATAATTAAACATCCCCAGAACACAAATCTGGCGAATATCCATGGAACTATACAAAAATTGGAACTTTAAACAAAACCCAAAACCAAAAACTGAAGCAGACAGAAAAGGGAAAACAAGAATGCACATACAACCTGTACTAATAACAATAAAAAAATATTTTAAAAAAAAAAAACACTAACATTTTATCAGCTTCCCAGTTGGTCTGAGACATGTTGAGTACTCCAGTAATTCAAACAAACTCTTCTTAATAATGCCAGATCCTTAGAAAATCACTTCTTCTTCCTCGCCCTCTGAAGTATATCCCATCGATGAAAGTGAAAAAAAAATATGTCTCGTTACTAATCAATTCAACACAGGAACAGAATAAAGGGTACAGATAGAAAAAGCATATGGGTGTCTGTATATACCCTTTACATTTGCGTTTTTGCATATAAAATTGGAATCTTGGAGATGGATGGACAGAAAGACTGATGAAAAAGAATTAGACTTTTTTTTTTAATTTTCTTCAGCTTTTTATACTATTTTTTTTCAACTCTGTTTCTCATGAAACTGAAATTCTCTTCTTTTTTCTGATGATGGGTTTAGAAAAGAAGGGTTGGATTTGCTGGAGCTGATGTTGCAGATATTGTAAATTGTTCCGTAAGATCAATTTTGCAGAATAACCCTTGCTTCTTGTCAAATTTTCAATCCAAGTCCTCATAGAAGGAGCTGATCTGCTCCTTTGTTCTAAAATAGCCCTCAATTATCGAGTAATTAACCAACCATAATGACATCTTAATAGTATACACTTGCTTTATCGCTTATACAACAATTAATAATTAGCATGGACAAAAATGTCATTTCAAATTACTTTAGTCTCTCGACAGATGTACTATAGTTGCAGTGTATTTTCGTCGAAAGTCCCCTAATTTTAGTGAATTTGCGTTTTCTTTTCACATTCTAGATCCATTAATTTAATCTAGAACCTCAAAGAATTGATCAATTCCGGGTAGGTTGCCCAACTGGCAAAATGACAATTTTATCCTTCGGCGTCAAAAGGGGTCAAAGTGGTTTTTTATTAAACTAATAGGATGCTTTGTCATTTAATCCAAGTTTAAAACAACTCAAATTGAATAATCTAAAAAGTAGGATACGAGTAATCTAATAGTGAATATAGGTATTGTAGACTCTTTTAAAAAAAAGAAAAATAAATATAGAATCTTAATTCTTTAACATTTATTAAATTTTCTAGATCAATTACATTTATTGGCTAATTAAGAAATATTCAGATTTGCTAAATTAATGTTTTGATTTTTACTTCACGCATTTAGTTGTTGTGATATCATAACAACATCTTTATTATTATTTTATGTATTTTATACATGTGATGCATTAGACCACTGGTCAAATAATTACGACTATGAATTTTATGTGTTGTAGGTGACACATATTAATAATTCGTGCTAAAACTCTTACATATCAGTGGACTCATGGAATGAGG
>JACEIK010002474.1:52645-121405 GCA_018107945.1 Datura stramonium
CCGACTTGGCGCTTGTCCGATCTTTCCCCGGGCCTTTTTCTAGCATGTATGGCATTCTAAAACTCTTAACCAACATACGAATAGGCCATCTACATGTCAATAATTTACAGGGTGTAACAATGTAGCCTTCTATTTTCACTGAAAAGCTTATGATATGTCATGGAATGTTTTAAAGGATTTATTTACTTAAGAGATTTTACTTACCTTTCATACTCGGTACATTTCACGTACTGACCACATACTTTATGTTGCATCATTTCATGATGCAGGATCCGGTTCTCAGGTTCAGCCTCGCTCGTAGTCGCATATCAAAGTCAGTACCTGCTAGATTGGTGAGTCCTCATCTTTTGAGGACTAGACTTTAAGTTATCTTGTTTGCAATTTCAGTTTCAGTATTGTTGAGCTAGTTGGGGGCCTTGTCCCATCAGCTCATCCAGATTAGAGGCTTATCAACTTAGACATGTATTTAGCTTCAGATGTTCATTCTGTTGTTATGTTAAGTTAGACTTTCTCTAAGTTTACGGTTATGATTCTTCATGTTTAATGAATGAGTTAGTGAATGCTTATGCCATGGGTTGACTTGGGGTCTCTCGGGGTCCCTTGTCCTGTGTTTACGATCTGAGTCTATGCTCGGGTCGTGACAGTGGTCCTTGGTCCTGGCCCTCTTGGCCTCCCTCTCCCTAGAATGTGCTGCCTCCATCCATTGAGCGTACAACACAATGCGAGGGATGTCAATGTCCTGATGGAGCATAGCTGTCCTACAGTNCAATGTCCTGATGGAGCATAGCTGTCCTACAGTCCTTGTCCAAATATCCTGCTATAACATGCACAAATCTACTAACCCGTGCCCGCTGGTCGGCCACTAACTTACAGGCATACTTAGATAGGCGGGTGAACTCAAGGGCATACTCCTAAACAGTCATCCTTCCTTGCTTTAAATTTACAAACTCAGCTACTCTCAACTCCCTCATCTCTCGGGGGAAGAACCAATCTAGGAATGCAACCTAAAACTCCTCCCAAGAGATCGGGCCTACTCCTGCGACCCTGCTGTCCTTCCACTGGCGGAACCAAATATGTGCAACCCCTTTCAACTTGTAGGAGGCCAAATCTCTACACTCAACACTACTCACCCCCATAACCTGGGTGATCTTGACAATCTCATCAATGAAATCATGCGGGTCCTCATCTACCTTGGACCCCAAAAACTCCGGTGGGTTCATTCTCAAGAAGTCTCAGACTCTGGCCGCCGTTGCTTACCGTTTCAAGAAACATGCGCAACGTCCTGCTGATTGACCTGAGTGATCAAGGCCTCCGCAAGCATCTGAATGGCAGCTCAAAACTCAGCATGAGCGGCTGGCTCTGGTGCCTGAGGCTCCTAAACTGGTGGGGCTGGCTGATGCCCATGATCATTTCCATCCTCGTGGCCCTCACCACCTCCATTCCTCCTTCTATTCATCCTTCGAGGAGCCATGATTCTGCAATTGCGAATAGCACGAATTAGAAGGATAGAAAGGCTTTTCACCGCACAATATAGATCTTGAAAGAAGGGAACATTTCCTAAAACATCTAATAGCCTCTTCGTCATAAGTGTGGTGCGCTTCACACCCATGAAAAAGACTCTACCTAACGTGGCTTTCAGATTCCCTAGGGCACATCAAATCTATGTCTCTGATACCAAGTTTTTCATGACCCAAGTGTAGACCCAGATCGTAGACACAGGATAAGGGACCCCGAGAGACCCCAGGTCGACCCATGGCATAAGCATTCAACAAACTCATTTAATAATCATGAAGAAAAAATAATTATAATTCAGCGGAAGTCTCATACAACAACACATCATAATAATATCCGAAGCTATACATACATAAGTCTGAAAGCCTATAATCTGGATCAGTTGATGGGACAAGACCCCAACTAACTCAACAATACTGAAACTGAAAGTACATAAAGGAAAACGATAGTCTACTCCTCAAAAGATGAGGACTCACCAACCAAACATGTACTAACTCTGACAAGCAACTATGAGCGGGGTTGAACTTGAGAACTGGGTCCTTCATCATGAAACAATGTAGCATAGAAAGTATGTGGTCAGTACGTGGAATGTATCGAGTATGCAAGGTAAGTACTATCGCTCTAGCAACATAAATCATTTAAAACATTTCATGCATATCATAAGCTTTAGAGTATAAGTAGAAGGGCTACATGCATTCATTCTGAAATCGAAATCTTATCATGACATGACCATGCTTAGCTTTACAACATCATGACCAACTCGAATGACTCAAAGCTGAACATAACATTTATATCAAAAGTTGAACAATGATTCAAACCTTGATTTTTGAACATACATGCATAAGATAATTATCATGAGTGATGAATATGCAATCTGAATGATTTAGATAGTGGGAGACTTGTCACTTAATCAACATACCACGATAGAGCTTACGTGTTCCCAACTATCACACTCAAGTGGGTAGAGTCGTCCATGACCTTGCCAGGGCGATGGATAATACCATGATATCGATATCAAGCTTAAGGGCCAACCGGGCCGGGGATAGCTCACAAGAGAGGTCCCAATAATATAATAGTATAAACCTACGTTGGTGCATAGTTCTAGGGTATAGGGTGATCGACCCTTAACCTGCTCGATGCTAGAATCTTCTCTCAAAAACATGCAATGCTCTACATCATATATAACGAAGCTCAACATCATCAATTGACGAAGCTCTATACGAAATCATGCATAACTCAATATCGTATGAAACGAAGCTCAACATTGTCTATTGACAAAGCTAAATGATGAAATCATACATAGACTCGACATCATATGGAAATAAAGCTCAACATTATCCTTTGACAAAGCTTGATAATGACATACATCTCAATTATACAATCATGCATATGAGAAGCTATATTCTGAAACATACCAAAATCTCAATCATAGGTGGGAGCATCCACTCCAAATCATGTGGTAAGCGACATATAGAATTATTTAACTCAACATACCACAAGCTAGAATTTATGAAAAAATTGGAAAACTTCATTTCAAACAATGTGGTAAGCTTATGTCGGGAAAATCATCACTTTAAATAATCATGTGGGAATTTTCCAAAGCTTTATCATACTAGGATCCACACATTTTACTTTGAAAACAACATCTAATCATGGTTAGCTTTAAAAACATACTTTTCATCATTAAATCTCAACATCATCATGCATTCATCATCATTCACTACTTTTATGAAATTCTCATCCATGGGCATTTTAGATTCAAGATTTGGAAAACAATTTGTGTATTGAAAACAATTTAGAATCTGTCCAAGCCGTACAATTCATCAATATAAATGCAATCTAACCATACCAATGTATAGAAATTGTAGAATTATACAATTTGGGTAAAACCCCATACTTGATCATAGACCTTTCATCGTATTTTGATAGATATTGGGCATGGGTGTGGAAGGAAGACACCCATTTAAAACCCTACATACCTAGAAGGGATGATTCTACCACCTCACTGATTGCCCAAAGAGAAATTAGAAGAAAACCCTTTAGAAAATCTCCTAACCACCTCCTAAATTTTATAAACTTGCATGCATGGAAGGAATACACTTAGAGTAGGTTTTCCCCTACTAAAATCTTCTAAAACGAGTCTCAAACGACGTAGTATAGGGCCTTAGGATTAAGGAATGATGGAAATACCCTTACTGATTACGCAGAAAACTTGCTCACTTGACCAAACAATGGACGACCCTATGGGTCATTTGAGGATACCACAACTCGTGGTGTCTACTCGTGCTTTGCACTGTCTAGGCTAGACCTTGGCTCACACAATGACCTAAACAACGAGTCATTCAATCCTACAAAGGGTTGTCCAATCACCCGTTGTTTCCCTCATCAACCTAGACACTCTCTCAACCACGAGCTGTACCACGACTCGTTACTAGAACCCACGAGTTGTGGTCTTATTCTGTCACATACACTGACCACCTCACTAAGCTAACAACAACTGCTCACCACGATCTGTGGTACCTCACAACGGGTCATTGGGTTGCCCCTGGCATCTCTGAACCTCAATTCCAACTCTTACCACGGTTCCATACGATGACTCGTTGTAACCTACAATGAGTCATTGGATCGGTTCATTGGATCGGTCGTTGTCTCCCCTGATCCATAACCAAACACCTTTCATGACTCACTCCCACGGGTCATAGCTTGATCCCACAAGTCGTGGAACCTCTCGTTCTGCAACAATTTCCCAACTTTTAGCAGTTTTGCATTTTAGCTTCCCAGGCCTACTCCTAGGCACTTCCAGGATATTAGACAGACTATGCAGCGCTTAGGTATTTAATGGACAAGAAAGATGCTAAATTGAGACTGATCAGGTAGGTTCTGTTGTTGCAAGAATTCAACTTTGAGGTGAAGGTTCGTAAGGGATGTGAGAATCAAGTGGCTGACCATCTATCGGGCCTAGAAATAACTGAGTAGCCAGGAGCACATGAGGAGATCAATGATGTCTTTTTGGATGAGCATATACTGGACAATTTTGCTAATTACCTGGCCAACAACATTATACCTGAAGGCTTGAACTTTCAACAAAATAAGAAATTCATGCATGATGTCTAGAAATTTTATTGAGACAGACCTTACCTTTTTCAGAGTTGTGCAGATGGTTTAATACGACAGTGTGTTCTAGAAGTAGAGATGGTCCCAATTCTGGAGGCTTGTCATTCTTCACCGGTTGGGGGTCATTATGGGAGTGTGCGGACAGCAGCTAAGGTGTTAGAGTGTGGGTTTTATCGGCCTACACTACATCAGTATGCCCATGACTTTGTGAAGCAATGTGATCGATGCCAAAGGATAGGGAGTATTTCAAGGAGGCAAGAACTTCGTTAACACCGATCTTAAAGTTTGAGTTGTTCAACGTATAGGGGATCGACTTCATGGGCCCTTTTGTGAGGTCTTATGGAAACACATACATCTTGGTAGCAGTTGATTATGTCTCCAAATGGGTGGAATCTGTTGCACTACCCAATAATGAAGGGAGGAGCATAACAATCTTTTTGATGAAATATATTTTCTCGCGATTCGGTACTCCCAGAGATATCATTAGCGATGGAGGATCCCATTTTTGCAATTGAGTACTCAGTACATTGCTAGCTAAATATGGTGTGAAACACAAAGTGGCCACATTTTATCACCCGTAAAACAGCGGCCAAGTGGAAGTTTTAAATCGGTAAATAGATTCTATCTTGACTAAAACAGTCAATGTTTATAGAATTGATTGGGCACGGAAGTTATATGATGCCTTGTGGGCATATCGGACTACATTTAAAATGCCGATAGAGATGTCTCCATATCAGTTGGTGTTTGGAAAATCATGTCACCTCCCTGTTGAGTTAGAACACAAAGCCTTGTAGGCATTGAGAAGCTTAAATCTTGAATGGGGAAGATCTATCCAAGGACAAGTTCATAATCTATATGAGTTGGATGAATTCAAAATGAGGGCATATTGGAATGCATCTATTTACAAAGAAAGAATAAAACATTATCATGAACAAAAAGTATTGCAGCGTAGTTTTGCTCCAGGGGACTAGGTGTTGTTATTTAGTTCATGGCTACGACTGTTCCCCGGGAAATTAAAATCCAAAAGGTCAGGCCCTTTTAAGGTATCTCAGGCGCATGAGAATGGTTCCATAGAACTCCATGGAGAGAATGGGAGCAAGTTCAAAGTGAATGGCCAATGAGATATCTGGGGGTGATGGAAGAAGTTGGCCGAACAAAGGTTGTATATCTAGATGAATCATAGGTCCTGAGAGACCTTCATCGCGCCACGACGTTAACTACGGCACTTCTTGGGAGGCAACCCAAGAATTTTTATTTTCTAACTCTTCTTATATGTATTGTTGTTTTTGATTTTTCTAGGTTAGGTTGGTGAACTTTAAGAAGAACAAGGATAGGGCTGGCCAACGCTAGACTGGCAAACCGCAGGCAGCACTCCGCGAACCGCTGATGGGGGGCCGACCTTGTCCAGTGCACTGAAGGATTCAAGGATAGTCGGTGACCCTTCCGGCGAAATGCAGCTTAAAAGTGTGAATCACCGGTCAGTCGTCGATGTCAACCAGTGTACCTGGGAATAGACCTGTCATCGATTTCTCACCCGGCGAAAACCCGATCACATTTTGTGACATTTCGGTCAATCGTCGATGTGGTTTCCAGAATCTCACTTAGGTAATATCAACAGCGGCTACATCAGTGAATCGCCGATACACCCCAAGTTTGAGTATTTCCCTTTTTCAGAAGTTTGGCCGACCTCCCCACTTCCCCATTTTTCATTTCTCTCTTTCCCACCATTTTTCATTCTCCTAAAAACTCCATTTTTTCCACCTATCCTCTATTAATGACTACAATCTACCCACCCAATCAATTTCCCCTCCTTTCTCATTTAAATACCCCTAACCACTTTCATTATCCCATCTCTTTCACTCCACTACAATCTCAACATACCAGTGGTAAGCAGAGGCTGTCAGTTGTAGCTATTCACCTAATTGGTAAGGTATCTGTCACTCAATCTCTATGGTTCCGATCTATTGGTGATATTTTGTTTCTTGGATGTTTATCTTATGCTTTCTTTGCTATATGTGGGTAGATTTTTTTTTCACATGGTGTTCAGGTGTAGTATGAGTAGGACACCCTCTCAAGTTGCCAATGATAGATAGATTGACACCTTTCTTAAGGGCTTCTTGTCGTTTTATTATGTTAGGTTAAGATTGGTGAACATCTATGTAGGGTGGCCTATGGGTTAATTACATACAGGTCGGCCACCGGCGGACCGCCAATTATGCTTTTGGAATTACCGGTTAACTCGTAGATTGACTTGCCCAATATTGCATGTTGGCATCCCTCTGTAGAGTACCGGCGCTTCACGAATCCAGATCGGTGTTTCGCCGGTGGAGCACCGATAATTATGATGTTTCTCCCAAGTCACTACCTCACATCGGCAATTCATCGAATCTTCACGAATTTGCATCGGCTTTCACCGATGGTTCACCGATGTCACCTTAAGGCTATAATTGTTGAACCTGAATTCTTTCCATTTTCTTTGATCCGGGTTTCAAAATATGTGCACAATTTTAACCTTAGTTTGCAGCATCATGTCTGTTTCCCCGCAATCTCATCAAGGCCAAGTATCAATGCACAGCAACACACAAGTTTTGTTTGGATTGGAAAGAATGGAGGAGTATTATGTGGCTTTCAAGGAGAAGCGATTCATCCATGCAGAAGCCCAATTTGAAGTGGACTCTTTCAAAAATGCCTTCCCAAATATCTACGACCAGATCGGGATGCAGGACTGGGGTCCATTCACCATACTTGTTGACCCATATTTTCCATAATTAGTGTGGGAATTCTATACTTCATATAGGGAAAGGCAACGGCTCCTCAAACACAAGGGCCGCACAGATACATTACCATTCCTACTGTCAGTCTGGGTGCGCAGGCAAGAGGTGCCTATAACTCCCGAGGCAATCAATTCACTTTATTGGGTTGAGCCGATCCAATCATACTCGACATTCCTCAAGAAGGTGGAAGATAAAGCAAACCAGTTCCAACGGGTAGCCAACGTGATCACAATTGGTTAACATCAATGGGCCATCTCCCGAGGTTTGATTCATCGTTGTGACTTGAAATTTGAAGCTCGCATGTTGTTAGACTTGGTTTGTGCAAGGGTAATACCTTCTCAGAATACAACAGAAGTCCCAATTGAAGTTTCCATTCTTATCGCTTGCATCATGGATCATGTGCACATCAATGTTGGGGAGCTTATTGTCAATCAATTCAAACAAAGGGCCAAGTAGTAGGCCACGACGTTGCCATTCCCTAGCCTCGTGAGTATGTTATATGTGCGGGCTGGATGTACTTTGTTCCGACCATTGGATAGAATTGTGTGGGATGATAATGTGATTACATTGGCTACTAAAACTGATAAAGATGCTCCAGCTATGAAACGAGCCAAGTGTACAGAGAACAGGACTCCACCACCACCTTCAGTGTCTTCTCACACATCGGCTGTCCAACTCGATATAGTTGTCGTTCCCACCCCACACCTCCCGATTTGCTCAAAGTATCAAAAAGGGCCCAAGTACATGAAAGCTAGCTAAATCTATTCCATCCATGATACAACTTGCCATCAAGAAAGTCATGCAACCTGCTAGAGACAAGTTGAAAAGCCTATGCTCTATTATTGAGGTCCTCAGAGCAAAGTGTGTACTTTGAGGAAAGAGGTGGCTGCACTCAGTGGACCTCCATCTACCAGAAACCCAATCCCTCCTGAACTTGCAGTGGTTCCCGCATAATCTGAAGCACCCAGGAGTCCACCGGATGATTGGTGGGTGGGGTATGACAGCACGTCAGAAATAGTGTCAGATGAGGAGTTATATCATAGCTGGCCGCCACCACCTCCAATGCTCTCAGTGTATGATGTAGATCCATCCTGGACATTTGGCAGAGTGGAAACAACTTCTTATCACGCACTAGTCCTTGTGGGATTCGACCCCGACATCCGTCGGGTTATTTATTTTGATACAACGACTCTTTATAATATTTGTATGAGGAGTATATTTTGGACGTTATCAGACACGGAGTCTGGATATCTTCAGTTGTTCCAGGCTCTACGACGATAGTATACAGACTTAGCCGATTTCAGTTAAGGCATGATAGTTTCAAATTCTATATAGTTGACTTTGTCACTATTGTTACTAGTTATTCACATACATATGGTATTACTATGTTATTCATCTTCAAATAGCATCTTATGAGGTGCCTATGTTGGACTTTTCTACGTTTCAGGTTTCGGGATAGTCCATATTACAGAAGAGACTCTGCTGGAATTTTTTTTTCCAGCAATAGCTAAAAGAGTTGAGTCTCCTAAGCTTAAGATTACATTTAAGGATGAATGTTCCTAAAGGGGGAATGATGTTACACCCCGTAAGTTTCTACCATTTAACCAATACGTGCATACGTATGTTGAGAGTTTTGTAGTATGACACATGTGGGAAAAGGCCCGGGGGATGAGTAGTTAATTCGAGTCAATGGCACCATGATTGCCTAGTTAATTGAGTGAAAAATTTCCATATGATTGGCTACTATCAAAGATCATTATTTTCAGCAGACTCAATGCTTGCCCTACAGGTCGCTTAGGAAACCACTCCAGTTGGTACAAGTCTGACAGACTAGTTGATACCCTAAGGAGGAAACCTTATTAGTGGTCAGATATTAGGCCAACACCCCAGGCGAATCTTATAGATGCTCATGTACATGTTTCCGCATAGGGCTAGGTCCAGATATACCTATCTATGAGGATAAGAACCGTCCACGGGAGCAATCTGAAATCTGGACAAATCATGTTAGTGTCTAAGGGACTAGAATCTTACTGTGACAGCATTACCGCCAGGCTAAGATTTATGGCATGATGCCTGTGGGGCGTTAAGGTTGGCTGCTTAGGAACGTATCTGGTTGGTGGCAGCCCTGTAGTCGCCCTAAGCGAAGGAATCATATAGATGGTAGCCTATGACTTTTTTGTTTACTTATGAACAACCATTGTCCTAGTATTCCCTCTAGAATACCACTCAAGCCACTCCGGACCTTTCCCTATTCTGCCTAGGTCGTCAGAGTTTGCAAATGTTGCCAGGAACCCCCTGTCAGGTGTAGGAACATGGGGTGTGCTTGTTGGCAGCCATATAGACAATTTCAGGGGTGAGTAGTGGTTGCGTTGGGCCTAAGGGGCTAGGTATGCCTTTTTAGGGGCTAGATTGAGACTAAAATATAGTATTTCGGTCGGGATTGACCCCACCTAGGATAGCCTTTCGTTGACCAGCTTTAGGTTTACTAACTATATCGTTGCCTACGGAGCTATGGATCTCTCAGAGGAGCTATGTGATGTCGCTCAGAGGAGCTATGTGATGTTTGAAATGAATATATTCAGGCCTACAAGGCCATATTTATGTCCATCCATGTATTGACCTCTTCTTATGCCGTACTGGCATTACTGACACTCCGTCGAGCCTTGTATGCCCAGGGTGCAGTTACAAAAGTCCAGTGGACTCAGAAATAGTTACAGGAGCCCAACGGGCTTAGTTACAGACCTAGAAACCAAGTAGGTTGGCTATAGTTACCAGTGGAATTATACGGACCTTATTAGGGGTATACAGTTTGAATTATACTTGTCAGGGCTTATAGGGGCCCCGGTAGGTTATTTCTGTGTTGCTTGCACCTTCCAGGCTTTTGGGGGTCAGGTTAGGTTCTTGTTTGTATACTTTCTTGTTAGATATAGTTTATGGGTGTATAGCCGTGCAACTTCATTTCTTATTTGTGTAGTGGTTTACTAGATGCAGATTATGGATAAGAAATCTTATAGGTTAACTTCTGCTCTTTGTCGCTGATTACTTTCAGTTCTTTATTAGCTTCTATTCAGCTTTTATTACTGTCTTACATATTTGGTAAATATTATACTGACACCCACGCATGGAGCGCCATATACTTACCTGCAAGTTTAGACAAACAGGTTTCAGGTCCTCTATTAGCAGCTATTCGGGGTCAGCAGATTGGTCAGCGCCTTTCATTCACAGTTGCCAGGTAGCGGAAGTTTGCTCCTTCTATTGTACAGTTCTGGGTAGGTCGGGGCCCTGTCCTGACCACTATTCCACTCTTAGAGGCTTGCAGACTACAGTTCTCAATAGTTGGTTGTTGTTAGCCGTGTGGGGCCTATTTATGTACATTTTTCGTGTTGGCCATGTGGGGCCTAGTTTAGCTAGTTAGTTAGCAGCCTTGTTGGCTATAGTATGAATATGATGCCTTTTTTTCCTTTTGTTATAACTAGAGAGAATGGTGGCCTTGTCAGCCCACATAGGATCCCTTTGTTGTTATGTTGATTGGGTTAGCTATTTTCTATTACAGGTTGCTATGTGGCCTTGTCAGCCCGGGGCTATGTTTGCAGCCGAGATATAACAGTTTGTTTTCTTGATTTTGAGTTGTTGGCAGGCACCAGAGGTGCATATGCCCAGCCAGGTCAGTCCAGGTCCCAGTATGGCATCAAGTGCCAGTCATGCCTCCTAAGATGGGGCGTGACATCGTTGGATTAGCCTTATTATTATCATGTAGACAAAAGGGTAAAAATAAAATTAAAAGGGTGAGTTAATCTTATGGGTCAAATGATAGGACATTAATTAATAAAAATGGGCTTGATTAATGATAGTGAAAGGGTATATGAGGTAGAAATGCTATAATGTTTATATGGAGGAATAAAAAGAACTGGATCAGTGAAATCAGGCTACCGCCTAACTAAAGTAGCATTGCAGCGGGCAAATCGCCGCTGTCGCGAGACCGCTGTAGCGGTCAAAGCACCCGCTTTAACAGTCAAAGCACCCGATGTAGCGATCAAAGAACCCATTGTTGCAAGGTGAGAGAGACATAGATTGAGAGTTAAAATGAGGGCTAAAGTGGGAGGGTGATTGCATGAACTTTTATAAGTTATAAGAATCAATAATGTGGTTAGAAAACTTGTTGGGTTAAAAACACAAGGTGGAGTTGTTGTTACATTTATTATGTCGATTTCATGTTAAATTATATGTTGTTATGTGAACTAATCTTAGTTGGCCGATGATGACTACCAATACGTGTGGTGTACTGATACTACCTTGCTACACCTTTTTAGTGTAGGTTGGGCAGGTTTAAAGTTTCATAAATGATGGAGTACTCAACACCAGCTTCTGTATTCTTCTCTGCAAACGAAGTTGTGTCATTTTATTTTGTCAATTATTCTGTTAGAGCTCTTCTACTGTGTAGACTAGATCTTGGGGAGTCATGGTTCATAAGAAACGATTTATTTTAATTATAGAAACATTTTGTATTATGTGAGTCAATTAGTAATTAATTTACCTTATATATTATTTTAATAAAAAAGGATTCTCCTATCGAGATAAAGTTGATGTAGGTACACGCATAACTCGCCCTTTTGGGTTATGACAATGAAACTTAAGAAATTAAAGAAATAGTTAAAGGTCCTACTTGACAAAGGGTTTATTTTACCAAGTGTCTCACCACGGGGAGCACCAGTCTTATTTATCTGAAAGAAGGATGGACCAATACGTATGTGCATTGATTACCACTAGTTGAACAAGGTCACCATAAAGAATAAATATCTATTTATGAGGATGGATAACTTGTTCGATCAACTTTTGGGTGTTAAGTGTTTATCAAAGATTGGCCTCAGGTTGGGGTATCACTAATTGAAGGTTATAGAAGAAGATGTTTTGAAAACAACCTTCAGGACCCGATATGGATATTTTGAATTCTTTGTAATGTCTTTTGAGTTTACGAATGCCCCAGAAGATTTTATGAACCTAATGAACAGAGTGTTCAAGCCTTATCTTGATCTATTTGTGATTATATTCATTAGTGACATATTAGTGTACTCGAGGAATGAGAATGAATATGCAGACCACATTAGGTTAGTATTGCAGTCTCTTTGAGATCACCAATTGTATGCTAAATTCTTGAAATGTGAGTTTTGGCTAACCTCAATGGCATTCCTAGGCCTCGTGGTATCTAATAAGGGTATTAGGGTTGATTCTTAAAAGATTGAGTCAGTGAAGAATTAGCCCAGACCCACAACTCCCACTGAGATGAGGAGTTTCTTAGGTTTGACAGGTTACTACAGAAGGTTTGTAGAGGGGTTCTCCTCTATATCTTCCCCATTAACGAAGTTGACCCAAAAAAATACCAAGTTCTAATGGTCAGATGCATCTGAGAAAAGTTTTCTAGAGTTAAAGATAAAATTGACTACAACTCCAGTTTTAACCTTACCAAAGGGAACTGATGGGTTCATGATTATTGTGATGCTTCAGGAACCAGTCTTGGTTGTCTACTGTTGTAAAATGGGAGAGTTGTATCCTATGATTCTAGGGAGCTAAAAATTCATGAAAAGAACTATTCGATACATGACTTAGAGTTGGATATTATAGTATTTTCACTAAAGATGTGGTATCCCTATTTGTATGGATTTCATGTCGATACCTTAATAGACCACAAAAATCTCCTATACATTTTCAAACAGAAAGAGTTGAACCTCAAGCAGCGAAGATAACTTGAATTACTCAAAGATTATGACATTGAGATCCTCTATCTCCTAGGAAAGGGTAATGTAGTAACCTACGCTCTAAGTCGATTGTTCATGGAAAATCTGGCTCATGTTGAAGAAGGTAAGAGGAAGAGATGATCATAGATTAGCAAGCCTAGAGGTCCACTTTTTAGACTCCGAGGATGGCAGTGTGATTGCTCAGAGGGTAGGATCATCCCTAGTTGTAGAGGTAAATGAAAAGCAGATGAATGTAGTAGCCCAAGCCGTCGCTTGTAGAAATTTTCCCCTTTAGGGCCTTCACTCCTCACGGTTTTAAAACGCGTCTACAAGGGAAAGGTATCCAAGAACTTATAAAGCACTCTTCGTTCTCCTCCCCAACCGATGTGGGATTCTCCTAAACCAATGTGGGATTCGCCTAAGGCAAGCCTTACACTCACCCACCCACCCTTGGGACTCAGCGTCCTCGTTGAGGTTTTCCCCACCACCGGCCCGACACCGGCTCTGATACCAATTGTAACAGCCCAGGCGCCGCTTGTAGAAATTGTCTGCATTGGGGCCTTCACCCCTCACGGTTTTAAAATGCGTCTACAAGGGAAAGGTATCCAAGAACTTATAAAGCACTCTTTGTTCTCCTCCCCAACCAATGTGGGATTCGCTAAAACTAATGTAGGATTCTCCTAAGGCAAGCCTACCGCCGCTTGTAGAAATTGTCCATTTAAAGTTGACCCTTATTTACAAACTTTATATACTCTTCACTTTTCCCTTTTCACATGTTTTCCTCCTCACCTATGGACAACCTACAACCCATAATTCCCTTAATATGACATATAAATATAAAATAATTATCAAACAAAATAAATAAGATTTTTGGGGTGTAACATCCTCCCCCATTAAAATCATTCATCCTCGAATGAGGGTTATAACTCGGTAGCCGTAACTTTAGCCATAACATCTTTAAATTTTTCTTGCCTTGTTTCACAAACATACATTTCATTTTTTGTAAGCACATCTCTTTCTATTGCCGCTTCTTATCAAACCGTACTTGCTCAACACCATCTATTTGTCTGACGTATGATAGGCATACTTTAGTACCATAAAATTGGTAACTTTCTAACCCTAAGAAAATTAATACACTAGCATCAGAGTTATGATTTACTCCAATACTGCCTTTCCATTCATACCATTAGAAAATATCACAGAAAAAAAAGTCAAAATCACAACTTAACCACTTAACATATAGAATCAATGTCAAACCTAAAGTTGCTCTTTTACCTCTGCTTTTACCACGACCTGTCACTGCCTATCATGGAAATGGGGGATAAAAGAAACTGTAGTCTAATCTAGGGACAATGTAAAGACTGAATCTCAAGGAGAAACTGAATGTTTGTCTAGCCGAGGTCTCCAAGAACTACGAGGGTCCTTAAATAGTCTTATTGAACTGGTTTCCTTACTCTGTTCCGCTACCTTGTCATTACTTGGGAGACGGTGAATCAGATCGTCCGTCTTTTGAGAAAATACTAGCATCCAAGCAGTAGATATTTTTGTTAGGGTAAACATTCCCAAACACTCTCGGACCAAATGGGGTCCCAAACCTAATACAATCGATATACTTTATCCCTCGTATTCCACACCCTATTTGAAACATATTGGGCCAAAGAATTAAACCTGAGACTATATTCGCGAATACTCATGCTACCCTGCTCTGCTTTGTGCTGATGTACGAAGGAGCCTTCTATTTTATTTATACTATACTTCTTCAAGTCTCCATCATCCCGATAGGTACAAAACCTTATTAGCTTGAACTCGTCGAAGTTTCCGTGTTAAGTACTGATTCGTGCAGGCTAGGGAATTTAGGCTCAAAACCTATGGACACTAGAGCTCTCAAAAGTTCCCCTATACCCTACCATTAATTTTAACTATTTATTTTGAAACGTCACTTCTCGGGCTAACATTTGAAATGCTTTCTCAAAATCTCATCCCTTTGATATACCTGAAGGTACATGGAAGCATCCTCGCATGGATCAATAACTCTACATTCTCTTAGCTCTATCAAATCTGAAACAATAGGAGCGGTTGAATCCCTTTCCACAGTAATTCCGACTGGAACTTGGAGGAACTATAGTACAAGGAATGGGAAACTCGCTTCGAGCCTCTGATCTATTTCTCGGATCGACAGGAGGCCGACTAGACCCTTTCAAGTATCAATGTCAATAAATCTCATATCCATGTTTCTTACTCTAGTTGAATTCTAAAACATAAGCACGATTTAGATTTCAAACAGCCCTTTACATCATTGCTCTTATAGCACAATCTATTAATGAACAAACCGAAACAACCCTAATGCCCCCGTAGCTCCCCGATTATAAGTATGGTGCACAACATACCTATAAGCAAGAGTCTACTAGACGTGGCTTGTGGACTCCCTAGATACGACTTGCTCTGGCGCCAAGTCTGTAACAGTTTCCAGGCCGCCGCGCTTGTAGAAATTGTCCATTTAAAGTTGACCTATTTACAAACTTCATATACTCTTTGTTTTTCTCTTGCACGTGTTTTCCTCCTCCTATGGACAACCTACAACCCATAATTCCTTTAATATGACATATAAACATCAAATAATTATCAAAAAATAAATAAGATTTTCGGGGTGTAATAAATGAAGATCCAATCTTGTTCTGGCTGAAAAAAGGAATTCACAAACAAAAGACCATGGCTTTTGAGTAAGGGGAAGATGGTACTTTGAGGTACCAAGGTAGATTATGTGTCCCAAATGTGGACAAACTTCATGAGAAAAATCATGAAAGAAGAGCATAGCTCCAGATATTCTATCCAACCAAGTTTTACTAAGATGTATCATGATTTAAAGGAGATTTATTAGTAGAATGATATAAAGAAGAACATAGTGGACTATTGTCACGAATTCCAATTTGGCGGATCATGTTGACAGCTACTTGGACTCTAGTCCGACAAGAGAACCCCTTTTATAAAATCACCCCATAAGAAAATACCACATTAATAAAAATTATCAGTTTGCACTATACACCATATTTTATAAATAAAAATTTCTATCTTATTTAAAATGTTAATGGTAATTCCCAAATAACCACCAAGGACCTAGTCTAGATATGTACAAAAGTCCTAATCAGAGTAATGATAACAAAAGACACAACTTCTCCTGAGGAAAGAAATGTTGAAGCTATGCAGTATTGCCACTGCAATCATGAAATCCTAACAACCACAACCTACACCCAAAAAAATTTAGCAAGAGTAGTAATGCTATTCACTCATACGTACTGGATAAGCATCATTAACTGACTAATTAGGATTTTGAAATATAGTATAAAACCAATATCAACAGGTAATAACTAAATTAGTAATAACAAATCATTTAATAATTGGTAGCACCTATTCATAATTCATGAGGTCCCTTCACTCACACTAGCATAACTAACATAACCTCCCTTGAATTTTAATGATTCTTTAACTATAAGCCCTAGACAGTATTCTGAATCAAATAATTGCTGCAGTGGCACTCTAATCACTGCAATAGAAAACCCACTACTGTAGCGGTATCCGTGTCAACCAGTAACTCGGAAAGAACCGGTCACCTTCCTTCCCACACATTTACTTCATTATTAAATCACCTCCGTTCATCATCTTTACAATGCTTATTTATAGGTATAATTTGTCAATTATTTGGCCTTACTGAATTGATACCTGTGAAGTTGACATTGTAACTATTCAGCTAACATTGTTATGAGTACCTTATACACAATTGTTGGTTCATAAGGATTAAAAATTAATCGTACTCATACATAAAGATCATATTCATCGCCTTATAATTCCCTTTTAGGAAGTGTAAGTCTTTTAAAACATACATCAATAGACATCACAATTATCTTGCAATCATAATGCAAATCAAATCAAGTCAATGGAATCATTTCCATACCGAAGTACAATTGTATAGCCGCTACCTCCTCAGTCTCTGTTTTTGTGTCAAATCCGATCATATATCTATCACATGCAACCATTTCATACCCATATATGTCAATCTTATTTCTGTTACACATCTGTGCACATATGCCAAAGGGTCTTGTATTTGTCGTTTTATTCATGACCTACAGGGAGACTTTAGAAATTCATGTATTGTACCGGGATGGTACCTACTCCCACTCATCTTCTCATCTGGATGCTCCCTTAGACTACAGCCACTCACATCATAGATGCTCAGCGTGGAAGTCGTCTCAAAAGTGAACCACTTATCTCAGAGTATTAGTATATTGGTCATTCAACACACTCAACTGCCCGTCTGAATGCTTGCCTCAGACACGAGCCTCTTGGTTAGAATAATGGTATATTATTCCATCAACATCAAAATACTGCATGTTCCCCTAGTCATCACTTAGACAATATAGCAGGGCACATTGAAATCATAATTACACACCAAATCACAATTATATGCACAATCTTAGCAATTCTTCACAGCTTATTCATATGGCATTACCAAGACATTATATTCTCTATTACAACAAGTATTTACGACAAAGCAATCTCAATAATTTATCGCTTTTAACCATTCTAGCATGGTCATTTTTGGATTTCGTAATTCATCAATTACATAACTCATACACACCCAAGGCACTACCATTACATCTTTCATTTGAGGAAGTTTTTGCTTGGGAGCACATCATTGTCCTTGTCATAGTTACTATCCCACTAGAAACATTGGTTCTCTCCCAAACTTGATTTTATCTTCATCATTAATCGCTAGATTCTACCCTACTACTGCCTTTCTTTCCTTTGAATCTCCTTTTAAAGACAAATAGTCCTTACTACCGGTCATCCCTTCACAATAACAATAGAAGTACTATCGGGAGTGCATACATCAATAATTCACACAATCCTAGGTATTACCACCTCCATCTATTTCTATTCTAATATAATCAACTCGACCTTGTAGTCACATTATCACTTTAGAACCCACCCTTTTTACATTAAATGTTGTTCAGTCTATGATCTTATATGTGTATAACTATATATTTATATATTTATCAATTCTACACACGTATACAAGTCACTAATCAAAGTCTAACTCATGGTATGCCATAACCTACCCGAGAACCAAGCTGCTGTAGGAAATTAAGGGGGTTCAATTTCTGCCCTAGGTCCAGCATTCTTGAATAAATTCATCAGGAAGGAAGGTGGAGTCTTGTTCTGTCTCGAGCTATCCTCAAATCCCCGATGGAATGTCTTGTGATTTTTCCTCTAGGTATTTTAAACAATCAAACCTTGTTAGAGTAGGAAACTGGGTCTAATTAACTGAAACACGAATTTCTAATCTGTGTCTTAAGCTGCAGGGATCCCCCTTCCTCAATGCAACGCCCCACTATGGTGGTGAAGGATTGCCTGCTGCAGCGGTTCCAACTATCTAGCCCACTTAAATTTTAAATTTTATCTTATTTTCCATTTTCCCCCATTTATATTTGTTAATTTAAAAACAAAATTTCATCTTTAGGAAAAATATAAATTCCTACACTCGTATGGTTGAAAATCGTAATAACTGTTGAATGGATCATTACATCAAATACCTAAAGCTAAAAATCATTCGTCTCCAAATGGGTTCGGTGATATTAGGTAAGAGTATTTCGCAAATTTCACACCCCAAAAATTTTAAACTATGTTTACCTTCGGTTTTGTTTACTTATAACCTTGTCTCACTCACTCACTTGTTTAAACGCCAATATTAGTGGCCCTTCTATGCAACCCTTCCACCGGGGTCTTAGGAATTGCCACAAAGTGATTATATGAGCATTACACCCATGTTAAATTACCCTTTCTCCGCATCCACCGGCTTCCTCACACCTTCATGTGTTCGGACTATAGGCCCAAAAACTTCACATTTTCCAAGAAAAGCCAATTCAATTTAGATTGCATCTTTTTATTTTGGATAATTATTTTTCTACCTGCATTACTTGATAGATTTTGGATTCAGGGATCCTCATTTTGTTGCTACTTCAGCAAAGAACACTATAGGAAAAGTGTTGGACAAATGATATCATTTCTTTCATCTTTTTTTCAATGAGACATAACTTATTCAGATCTCTTAAATTTTACTATTTTCAGGTATCTAAACCTCTTCCGAGGTTTAATTAATTATTATGTATCGCTTCTTTTCTTGAGTAGCTTTCTCCCTATTATGACCATATTGATTGTTTGCTTTTTTTACTCAAGGATTTTTATCATTGAAATTATCACTGACTACCAATGTTTTAAGTGTGGTTTAGTTAATTTTCATTAGTTTATTGTTCTATTGGGACATCAATTCGAATTGAAGCTTTAACTATTGGAATATGAGATTTAGTATATCTTGATAGGCCACTGAATGCATCTAAAAGTAGATATGTAATATTTTGCAAATAAATTATCTTTTGAACTTCAGTCCATAGTAATTTACATGAGAAACTAAATAAGATAGTGAGAATGCATTTCAATCTGTCTCTTTTTTCAACTGTTTATTTTCTCCCTAATACCAAGTATATTAATTCATTAAAATGGTAGTCAACAAATTTTTGTCGTAAATAAATTTTCAATCATAGGTTTCAAATATTTTATAATTGAAAGAGATTCATACAAACATATATCCCCCAATCTCATTTGGGGACCTATCTTTGTGCATTGTGGTGGAGAAATTGAAACATATACCATACATCTAAATAGTCTAAGATGATAAATATTCGATTTCACCAAAGCCAATTGTAACGGGAGACTTTATGATAACGTGTGGACCTGATCCGCACAAGAGTTGTTGTACAAAATAGCATGTTCGCATACCAAAATGGGAAGTTTTTTTATCATAAGTATTGATCTGGAAATTAATTAAAGGCGTTTGATCAATGATTCTGCTAGATCAGTTTAAGTATGAACATGAGCAACCAAATGCTCAACTGTTATCCCAAATGACAAACAATAATCATTAAAAATCTCAGATATAGGCTCACCATTATTATTGAGATGAATTGTTTTAATTTCATAATATGAGAATTGTGTTCTTAACTTTATTATCTAAGTAAGTAATCTCAGAAATGTCAAATTGTGAGTTAATAGTAAATACACATGTGACCATCTTGTAGATGTATACATCATTCAAATCATATTATATTTAAATAGTCCACATGATGTAAGAATGAACCCAAATATATCATCTTGTATACGTTCCAGAAATGCAGGAGATTCTATTTCCACTTTATTATTGATGGCTCATTAATCAATTTTCTTTGAGAACATGTGGTACAAGAAATTTTTAAATTGAAGAAGCTTCTGTTTCTTCAAAGGGTGCCCAGATAAATTCTAAATTATTTTGTGCACCATATTAGAATTGGGATGACCCACCAGCCATGTCAAATAATAAAATAATTTAAATTAGTAAATCAGTCTAGTTTACTATGGAATGTGTTTTCAATCCCCTTTATACTTGTGTAATACAAGCGAGAGAAAAGAACGGATAACTTTTGAAGCACATATAAAGATATTTAATATTTTCATCATTTGTAGTCTCAATATGATATTCATTTTGGCAAATACTCCTTTTGAAACTTAGCAAGTTTCTTTAGGACTTACTATAATATAAAATTCTTCCATAATTTCTAAATTTTTTTTCCGATAAGTAAGTTAGCTTTTCTTGAACTTTCAGTTAATCGTGAATTACCAATGTGCAAAAGCCAATATTGACTTCTTTCATCACCAAATAAAAGAAATATTTTTTTTATATTTTAGTATTTTGTGTAGCATTATCTATAAAACATATATCATCATAATTAATCTTGAATTCAACTGATGACGGAGAAATTTTCATATTCTTCATAAAAATAAAAGGTAAATTATAAGAAACATGAAAAACTAACAACAAAGAAACTTTAACACTAGAACGGTAGAACTAGCCATACATGATTCCTTGGGGAAAAAAGTTAAGAAGATCAACCTAATTGCAAACATAAAAGATAACAACTTTTTTAATAGTTTTATTCTTTAATGAGATGATCAATTCTAGAGTCAAAATCAATATAGAAGTCTCCAACATCTCAAATGAGTAATATTTAGGAGGCCACAAAGTCATCATCTTTATAAGTAAGAGATTTTTCTCAATATCATCATACTTGTTTGGAGGGAACTGCTTCATTATCGTTATTTCAAAGTTCAAGAGATATTATGGAAAATTTTATGAAATTGGGTGAAACCCTAGAATTTCAATATAACATACTTGGAGACTTGAGATAATAAAATAGGGCTTAGGAATGAAGGTGGAAGGATTTTCCCCATTCATTACCCTATATACCTAGGTAATTGATTCCTAGACTTGTCTTGAAAACCCAAGAAGGATTTGAAGAGATTTAATGAAGAACCCTAACCTTGATCATGAGAGAGGACCTTCAATCTACTATTGTTTTGAAAGAATGATAAGTTAGGCTAGGTTAAACCACTTAATACACTCTTAAGAAATCCAAAAACGACGTCACTTAGGGGTTAGAAGCTTAGGAAGTTAAGAAAAATGTCTCTCCCTAAGAAATTGTATTTAAAAAGTTATCTGCCGGGCCAATATTTTATCCGTACTCCACGAGCCACACCTCCTACCATGACTCGTATCTATTCATTCCTTGCCAGTCCAATTTTCTGGATTTTTTTATGCTCATACAATCAGAAACTCACCACGACTCATTGTTTCAAGCAATGAGTCATTACATGACTCGTGGTTAGGGGAACCCATTCTTTGCACTTTCATACCATGATCGGCTTCCATGAATCATTGTTTCTCTGCCAATAAGTCGTATCATTACTCGTTACTCCCCCAAGCTCGCCACTCAAATAGATGGCACAACTTCTAACTATGACCCATCAAAAGAACTAATGAATCGTACCATGACTCTTCATATCAAGATCGCTTTCTATAGGTGTAACCTACAAATCATGACCACGAAGTTGTACCTTACTCACCATGACTCATGGTGTGGACCCATGGTCTGGGAAATAAAATTTCAAAAGCTCACCACGAATCGTCCAACGGTCCATCCTATCACCCTCGACTCATGGTATGATTCAATTTGTTAAATTTTACAAATTTTTCTGTTGATTCTACTACAAGTCTAGGGCTTGATCATAGGGACATTTGGGGTGTTACAACGCAGTTATTAAAATAAAATTAATATACAATGAAATAGTAATCCCATAATTCTTATTGAAGAAAATTATATTTTATTAGTCTAACATTAATTTATGATTGTATCATTTTTGGATTATACTATTTTCGTATCTTTATATATGAAGTTCTTGATAATGAATTTGTGAGAAAATATTCCAAGTTAAATAAAGAACAATCAATTTAAATTAGTGCTTAAAATTTTGAAAATAAAAATATTTTTAATATTTTTAATTTTTCAATTAAAATAAAAAATATGATGACGTAAATATTTCCTCTAAGGTAAGAGTTCTAAAAAAGAAAATCTTAGAATTGGAAGCTTCGCCATCTTTCATTTTTTTTTTAAATGTCTTAACTTTTAATTAAGTAATTTATTTTACACACTTAAGGACATCTTAAAGTAGCATATATAGAACAATAATGAAAAAAATATAATGAACTATACAAAAGGAAGAATGAAAAATTGGACTAAATTGAATGAAAAGAAGAAAGGAAGAGAAAGAAATCAAAAAATAGGTATTCTTGTTCATAGACCTATGTTACATCAACAACATTATATACCAAATAGATTGTATATATGTTTTAAAAAGCTTATATAATGAAAAACCTAAGTTTTATGTTAGCAATAATGCAATCAGTTGAAGACCATTTTGTTGGAATACAGCATAATGTAGAAGAAGCAAACAGTTCAGGATTATACTTGCATGTAATATAAACAATACATAAATACATATTTTAATCTAATAAAAAATCTATGCTTATCTCCAGAAGTATGAGCTATTGCATAGACCGACCAATACATTCTTTAGATCTATTATCTTCTGCTATAGCCTCAAAAATTCCTGTGTAGGAAATACTTGTGTGGTCAAGTACTACCCGAAAGGTCCAAAGTCAAACTACATGGAGGAAGAGAATTCTATTTATAACCACGTTTTAGGTGTAAAACCCTAGTTCCAAAACGTATAGGATTTTTTCTCTCCAAGTAATTGTAGAACTTTTCTTCTAGAAGACCAGTTTATTTTTTATCGAAATCTTTCTGTAGGATTTTACCGCCTAGAAAATTGGTTTCTTCCTTTTCAAGTTGATTAAATAATCAGGAATAAGGGTGGAGAACAACAGATTTAATTAGTAAGACCAATTATGATATAATTTCGTAAAATGAATGAATTAAGCTATCATAATTAATTATAAATTATTTCACTAAAAATTCATAATTGCACTCCTCAGTATAATTTCAAAATTATTTATTAAATCTTATTTAACTTCCCATGTTAAAATCATGATACCAACTAATCGGATTAAATCTCTGACTATATAATTCATTAATTAATTTATTCTTTGCCCATACGTTTTTAACTTATTTCATGTGGCGAATTACAAAACCACATGTAGGGTTTTCACATGAAAACCAATAAGCAACCATAAAAGGGTATCATCAATCTCAAGGTCGACATCGACTTCCTCTCAATTAATTATTTTACAAATGTTATTTGTCACCATCCAACCTATCAGAAAATGTTTTAACTCAGGAAAGAGTTTCATTCGTTGATAGATAAAGATAAAAAATAAATTACAATGATCATAATAATTATATCAAGATTAAGTAGAGTATAAATTTAAATATTGATAATTTATTTGATCAAATACTTATTCTCTATTTGGTCCATTCAATTCATACAAAATGTACTAGCACAAGAATTGAAATTGTACCATTCTCATAATCAAGATAAATCATATTTAATTTTGTGCTACAATTGTACCAATGAATTTATCTAATTTCTTTTCCTTGGATTGTGAACATATATAAACTTTATACTTATAAGAACCGACAGTTTAATCTTTCGTGTATAATTCAAACTCTATACACTAAATCATCTACTATATAAGTAAAGGACACATTGTCAAATATATGATCCATACAAAAAGATCATCATCAGAAATATGTAACATCAATCACACACATCATCGAGTCTAACACGCTACATTCCTCCTTAAATCATAAAATTGAACAAATAATTGTTCTATAATAAATAATACTATATCTAAATACATGATTAATAGTATATGTAACCCATCGTTAATAGTATATATCCCAACTATTGACACTACTTAGACTTTTAACCATGATAATTGTCAGAATATACCATATCTAAATATGTGGTTAATGGTATATACTCCAATAATCTCTCACTTATACTCTTGCATCTAACTTTAATAGGCATTCTTTTTACACGATTATTAAAAGTTTTAGTTAATAAGCTCTTTACAAAAAGAACTTGCTAAGTTGTTTTCTAATGCAACTTTGTCTAATAGTATTCATCGTAGTAATCGGTTCCTATATTAGTATCTTTAGGAGCTCCTATCATAAAACTCTTCAAAGAGTATACACCAAACTGATCTAGGATATCACTCTCCCACTACGACTAAGTACAATCACTACTACTATCACATTATAATATTTTTTAGTCTTAATATTTTATTCATTATCTTTCATTTACGATCGTCCAATCATTAAAGCACCCCGATGACTTATGGGAAAAATTTTTATTTCTTACAAGCTGGGGTTAAATTCCTAGAATTAAAATATTATGCGACGGATAATTTCGATTAGGCTGAGTTAAAAAAATTGGGTGGTGGGCCCAGGTGGAGGGCCACTACGATGGATCGATGGCGTTATAACAAAACCGCAGCGGTGGGTGGCACGGACCGAAATTCCACAATCCTTTTCTCGATTAGAATTTAAAAACCTATTTTCATAACGGGTGTTGAATAGAAACACCTCGAAAGAGATATTAGAATTTCAAAAAACAAGAAGAAGAAACAAGGAGGCTAGAGTATAATGACTTCACTCCTCCGTCCTGGAGAATTTTCCTCAAGAACTCGTAACTTGAGGCAAGCACGCAAACTGGAAATTCTCAATGATAGCTTGGCGCCTGTGTCTGCTATGGCTTACTCACTTTGTGTTAGACTTGATTAGAAAATGCAAGGTGTGTACATATTGATGTGCCATTGATGAGTAAGGTGAAATTTCTTAACTTAATTACCATTGCATACACTATAATCAGGTAAGTGTCTATGAGACGGAGGAAATCGGAAGAAATAGGAAAGAGGTGATGAAATCCCCCATGATATGAAATTTCGTAGGTATGAAGAGTCTTCAACCCAAATTGTTAGATTCTTTCATAGTTGAGGGATACCTAAGGGATGCCCGAATGAGGGACCGGAGTATGGTCATGGGTATGGGAATCGGGCAGCGCCTATGTTTTATTAAGCTAAGGGACTAGTAAGTTCACTTGTTTATGTTTGTATGGTATCATTGTTTGGTTCGTATCAATTTGATTGTCCTTGCATGAGGTAGAAAGGTGAAGTGATTATAGGGAGTGATCAACGGAGTCTATGCATAATGGGTGAGCTGATTGCAAAGAACAATTCGAGGAATCTAGCCGGACAACAAGGTTGAGTACTACTGGCGTTACTCACCTGGGCAAATGGCATCTCCCGCATTGGTTGTAGTGATGCCACCGCAATGAAGCCCAATCTCGCAAGTAGGCCAGTTTGCACCCCATTTTTGAACTTTTGGGTATAATTAATGTAATAACTAACTGATTATGAAATGGCCCCAAGTCATGATTGCGTTATAACTTGTAATGCGTAATCCTTGTTGAATATGTGGATTTGTTGATAAAATGGAACCGTGATATACCTGCTCTTGGAAATGATGGGTGGAGTCTGTGATAACAAGTGAGTAAATTAAGTGGTATGTTAAAGGGAAAAGTGAATCATCCATATGTTGAGACAAAGGAGGCTCGCATAAAGCGAGAATCGACGAGCAAGTTGGTATGATCAATCCGGTGAATGAATACTATAATATGAGTGGCTCATGCCCGAGGTGATCATCTGTATGAGCAGTATAAGTGAGTACACAGAGAGGTATGACTAAATGTTCATACTGCTAGGTTTACGAACATGAGTACACAAACTGTATGACTTAAGGTTTCATATGGCCGAAAGTGTACACTACATGAATTTCTAGAGTCTCCATGTGTCATGACTCGGAAGGGAAACATAAGATCCTACGACATGTGTGTACAGTGATGTGATGGGAGGAGTGTGCCCGACATAGCAGTCACCGATGGTATAATTGTGAGACGTAGATTGTGCAGGTATGGCATGCCATACATACGGCCGCAATGACACAGTATATACAATTATACAAGTGTGACACGGGATATACCGAGATGATTCAGGTATAATGTAAGAGACATAGTTGGGATGTAACAAAGCAGACACAACACATGTAAGGTACTACATGACATGATTATGGTGTTGGAATTCGGGAAAAGACAGTATGTACAAGATACCTTAATTCGAGGACTTAATTCCAATGGTAAGTGGTTTGATACTTTCATTGTGTGTGCTTGAACTGTTTAACTTGTATTGTGATTGAATGCTTAATGGTCTTAGTGGGTCATAGGAGGTAACATAACTGAGTTATCAATGGTAGTGAATTACTAGGAGATTGTTGGATTAACCTTATAATTATCATGTAGACAAAAGGGTAAAACAGAATAAGAGGGTGAATTAATCTTATGGGTCAAATGATAGGACATTGATTTGAAAAGATGTTTGATTAATGACAGTGAAAGGGTAACAATCATGAGAGGTTAAAACCTACAAAATTAGGGTTGTGGAACCATGGTAGATTAACTAAATAGATTACACAAAAGTGATTTAAATCCAATTCTAAACACTTATATTGTATTCTCTCTCATCTTAAACATTTCTTAATGGAGCACAGCGTTAGGACTTGTCCGAGTTCTTTACTTGCTTGAACCTAGAGAAGTAGAGATTATAAAAAGAGAATTACAACAAAGCCTTGGTCTTTATGATCATTGTGCTTAACTCTTGAGTTGTGGTCGTACAATAGTAAAATTTGGCACACATTGGATAACAATTAGTTTGAAATCGTTTATGAGACCCGACTTGGTGATTGCTATAGTCATCCAATAGAGACAACCAGTCATTTGGATGAACCCTAGTTATTAATTATACAAGTAAGCATTGGGATTGATCACGTATACCCGAAGTAGTTATGAACTCATGGGGAATACTTACCCTAGTTATTTGCAAATCTTGATATCAATCACAACTATAATTTTTCTTTAATATTATTTTTCTTTGAAACCCCAAATTTGAGATAACTGATCTTGGGCATAATTGCATGCCCAAGTGCTACTTTATAACTCTAACTTTATCTTGTTTATCTATTGTCTTATATACATTCTCATGTGCTTTTATGTAAATGTGAATATATAATAACCAACATGATTAGACCTTGTTTTTGAAGGTTAATAATGCATTTGAGGAACTAATTCAGCGATTTGGTAAGGGAGGAATGATATCGGGAGCGAAACACCAAAGTTGGAACAAAAATGAGGGATCACTGAAGTTAGGTGCCGCGATGGGCACCATGTCACAGAGCCAGTCGTGCAGTGTTTTGCCTCCAGGATTTAAATTGGGCGATTTCCATAGGGCTTCGCGATACCTCCGTGTCACGCAGGCAAAGTTGCGATACCCGTGCTCATGAGGCAGTGTTCGCGATACACTCCGTGTCACGTGAGGCAGTGCTCCGCGATACACTCCGTGTCACGGAGCCACCCACTTCGGGCTAAATAGTTTTTCTCATTTACTATAAATAGAACCTAGCTCCTAAAACATTGTCAATGATTTTATTCTGGAAAAAATCCACGGAAGGAAGTGGAGAAGTGGGAGAACTCACCTAGGGTTCATCAATTTCATCTCTCCTCTACCACTCCTTGTAAGTACAGCCTTTAACAATGTTTTCTTTTAATTTTAGAACATGAGTGGCTAGAACCCTTCCTCTAGTTGGAAGCCATGAGTTATGATTGGGTTTTTACGAATTTGTTTTGGAATAAAGTTATTGGTTGTTGTTTTGTCTTGCATTCTTAATTATGGCTATTTTTATGATTGATCACCATGAAAACAAAAGCACAACATCTTGAAAATTCTTGAGAAAGAAAACTGTGCAAGAACAAAAGAATGTAGGAAGCAAGTATGTATCTCAATGACATACTTCTGCGGTTAGGATAAGAAATTATAACCTAATTTGCCTTGTTTTGTTGATAAAATGGGATGAGAACATGAATTAACTTAGAAATGTCACTCCACCACTGAAGAAGTAGTTGAGTCCAAGTTGAGTTAAATGATTAGAAGCAAGAGAGTCCCTAATCACATCCACGTAAACCACATCCATGTAATTGAGTTGCCCACGAATTAGCATGTCACATCACCACTAAACGATGTAGTTGTGAGGCTTGTTTGTCGGGCTTAGAATCTCAAAAGACCATGAACATGCATTCCAATTATGTGGAGACGACAATTGATAGTTTCATACTTAAACCATTGCAAATTGTAGTAGTACATGATTATCCGGCTTTAACTTTAGTTGCTCCTTGAATGAATTCATTGACCACATCTAGACTTACCTAAATTTCGAAAAAGTCTATAATCAACACTTGCTATTTAATATCACACTTGAACTTGATAGTTAGCTGAATTGGTCCAGTCCCCGTGGGTTCAACATCTGGCTCTTGCAAAAGCTACTATATTACTTGTAAGACCCGTACACTTGCGGGCTCATCAAGTTTTAGCGCTGTTGCCGGGGACTCAGCGAAGTTTTGAATTGGTGAATTTGTCTATTTTTGTGTGATTTTAAATTTCTTAAGTGTTGAGAAACTTTGGTCTTAGTCTGACTTTTTGTGTGATAGGTTGTCTGCCAAGCTGGCTAAGAATAGAGAGCTTGTGGAACCGTTGCTTGAACTCTGGAACGTCAAGTCCATTTGCGAAGGAGAGTAGCTTCTTGAGCAAAAGCTGAAACACTCAAAAAAGGTGCAACAACAACCACCCGCAGGACAAGCACAATTCTCATCTGAAGCAATGGCAGCCGCATTCAGTTCGCGAAGTGGCAATCCCACGCGACTAATGAACTCTAGTATTCGTAAATCGGAATCCCTGAGGGAAATTGAACTGAAGCAGAACATGGTGCAGCTGTTACATTCTAGTGGTCACCCACCGGGATGTCAAGCATGAGGACCCAGCAAAGATTGGCTGCAACTTTCTTTGAGATTAGAGGACACTTCATCCCTACCAGAAAGTGTCCACAGACTATGTCCGACTTAACCTCTTCCCATTTTCATTGTTGGGAGAGGCAAAGAAGTGGTTGAAAGCTGAGCTACCGAACTCCATAACTTCGTGGAATGATTTGGCAAAGAAGTTCCTTATCAGATTCTTTTTTCCTTCAAAGATCGCCAAACTTAAAAGTGAAATACTAAGTTTCACAGAGTTCGATGAGAACTTATATTTGGCTTGGGAAAGATCTCGCTTCATTATTGAGAGATTGTCCCCATCACCATAATCGAATGAAGTGTTGGCTCATACCTTTGTAGAAAGTCTAGACCCACACACGAAAATTTTACTAGACTCGTATCGCATGGGCAAAGCCTTTGTGAGAAGACTTCTTATGATGAGTTGTACACGCTATTGAATAACAGAATTTCTGTACGTGGAAATCCAGAGTGGCACAGCAATCTCAAGAGGGGGCAGGAAAGAGAGCAGGGTTGGTAGAGGTAGATGGTATGAATTTCTTGGCAGCACAGTTAGCATCATTTTAGCATAAGATGATGACTCAATTTAATAAACCGAGTATGAACCAACAGGCCGTTAGCGCTCGCCAGCAAGCTCCGAGTTGGTGTGAAATTTGTGGAAATAATGGGCAAAATGCAGAATCTTGTGGAGCCAATCCAGAATCAGTCAATTTTGTTGGGAATGTGCAGAGGAACAATCAGAATTTTGGAAACAACTACAACAGAATTGGCAGGGCCCGAATTTTTTCTTGGGTGAAACATCAAAAGCAAACTTATCAGCAACCTCAACAGCAGCAGTATTAGCAGCAGAATAGGTAGAATGATGGCCAGTTGAGCAGCAACATTGAGGAAACATTGCAGAAAATCATGGAGACCCAGATCAATTAGTAGAAAATCAGGCGAGGATGGCATCAAACTTGAAGAATCCCTAAAGCAAGTGGCAACCCGCACCTAGAAAAGGTGGCTGGGTTAGATACAGCTGCTCAAAACATGAGACTATAGGGAGACCCGCCTCGCGACACAGATTCGAACCCCGGCAGGTCAATGCCACTAAAAGGGAGGAGCGACAAGCAATTAGCTGGATGTAGTGCCTAAAGAGGAGAAATGAGGTGCAACCCGAGTTGGTTAATGGCATTTCATCCACTTCATATGAGAGAGAATCAGAGTGTTGTGCAACAAAAATGCACAATCTTCATTACAGCCAGCTACTAGTAGCACCACCACCACCATTCCTCAGAGATTCAGGAAAGAACAAAGAGTAGAATAAGTTTCAAAAGTTCTTTTGAGATTTTCACAACTCACATAAAATTGCCTCTCTTATTGATGTTTTGCGTAGTGGAATGCCTAAGTATGCTAAATACTTGAGATTTGATGGCTAACAAAGTCGATTGGTGGATGTCCACGATAGCACCGTGACTCCGAGAGCAGTCACAGGGTATTAAGCAAAATTCCAAAAAGCTCAAAGACCCAGGGAGTGCTACCCTCCCCATACAAATTTTGTAAAGCTGAGGTGCTACGAGCTTTGTGGTGATCTAGCAAATAATCTAATGCCCCTGGCCTTTATTTAACAACTCAAGTTGTAGAAAACGGAGTGTCAACAAGGTTGATGCTGCAGCTGGCGGATAAGTCGCGAGTGGCACTCTGATGGAATAATAGAGGACCTTCTCATCAAAGTGGGTAAGTTTATTATACCCAAGGATTTTATCGTCTTAGATTTTCATGTTGAGACTGTGTACCCTTAATCTTTGGGATGGCCATTCTTGTCCACCGATGAGCGGTGTACTGACTTGAGAGTAGGGACCCTGAAAATGAGGGTCGAGGATGATGAAGAACTCTTCTGATTATACCAAGAAATGAACCTCACACTACAGAAACCTTTAAACGGAGTGTGTTGTCAGAGGATGAGAGTGTGGGTGGGGATTTATCGTGTCCATGGCCAAAGGTAATGACAAGTGTTCAGCCCGAGTCCGGCTAAGGCTTCAGAGTGCAGGAAGCAAGGGAGAAAGAGAGGAACAGAATGGAGGTTGTTTCCTCTAAAAATCAAAAGAAAAGGAGATGGTTCTCGAAAGGGAACCCAGGCGAGGGTCTCGAGTGATAGTCCACGCCGTGCCGCGACGTGGGCCAAGGCGCTGCTTGGGAGTAAACTCCAAGGGTACCACAGTACAATTTGTGACTTTTTGTTTGTGTTGATTGTGTTATTTTCATCGTGTTTGTGTTTTTGGTGGAAAGTTAAGCAATATGGAGGGGATGTTCGAGTACCCAGGAGGAAGCTAACAAGTATGGAAGAGAAGAAGTGTGGGGTCAAACACCCACTTATGAAAACTTGAAGAAAAGCTTGTTGTTAGCTAGGCAAGAGGCTCAGGGAGTATTTCTCACCCTCTTTAAATTTTAATTTGAGGCTATGGGGACATAGCATGATTCAAGGGTGGTGAGGAAAATTTCAAAAAAAATTTTGTGGTTCTTAATGATTTTGTGAATGTAGTGCTTGATACTATATAAAAATTCTGAGTTAAGCATGACTTCATCACCCGTTGGTTTTTCTTGTTGGTTCTTTCGATGGGTGAGGTTTTACCCAAAGAATAAAAAAAATTCTTTGTCTATATATAGTGTTTTTAGTCATAGATAGAGACTATTTCCGAGGATGGATGAGCTCCACCGTCTTGGAGGAAAAATTAGTCAATAGTTTTGGTTTTTGATCTCGTAGCTAATTAATGGCTTGATGTTATTGTTATGTGTTATACATGATTGTAAGATGCAAGTGTGGTTAGTGTTGAAGCATGTAATAAGTGTATAACTTTGTTTGAGACACCTAGGCTCTTGAATTTGACTCTATTCGCTGAAATCTTAATTTTGCATCTTTGTGATTAGCCGAAGTTAAGAGTCCGTTGAATGTGTCTTGAATTGAGCATGTGCTGTGAGGGTAAGGTTTTTAATATACCATGTTATTGTGTCTCTAGAACATGGCCTTTCGGTGTGTATACAAAGCGAAAATGAAGGATGTAGATTGTAGGAGATGACATAGGCATTTCTTTTGAATGACCCTAATTTTTTATCCCTCACTTTACCTACCTTGAATATTTAATAATTAGTTAAACCCATTGCGCCTTAAGCCTATTCTTTGATAGCTACAACATAAGCTTAATCCTTTTCTTTCATTAGCTTTGAATGTTGATCCAAAACTCCTAAGCACTTGAGTGAAAATTCCAAAGAGTGAAGGAGTGAGAAGCGTGAAAAGAAGGAAAAGTAGAAGTTGTGAAAGTTGAGAAAAGGCAAAGGTGCAATTCTGTGTGAAAATGGTTGATGGTTAGTAGGGAGTAAGAAAAATAAATGAATGAAAAAATTAAGCTTAAGTACTCCTTACTACTAAGCTGAGTGTGCTTAAAGAAAGGGGAACAAGAAGAGAAAATTCAAGATTGAAAAGAATGAGGAGGAAGTAAGAAAGAGATGTCCTTAATGAATGTTGATGGCTAAAAGCGCTTGGGGAAGATAGTCACTATTACTAGCCTTAATAGTACCTACCCGTCCCTAGCTTACATTACAACCCAATAAGTCCTACTTGATCTTACGTTCAAACATCCTTAAATTAGTGGAATAAAACACTAAGGGCAAGCTTATGGTTCACTACATGATGCATGTGAATTCTTTGAGAGAGAGAGCGTAATTTTATTCATATACCCATACATGTTGTGATTTGAAAATTTTGTGAGTAAAAATGGGTAATCCCCTTTGTGTTGTGAGGGCACATGTTTAATGAGAGATAAATACTCAATGTCGGTTTCCTGATCGGTTGATTTTCATGAGTTTGCTAAGATTGAGAGTCGATTCTTGATGTTAGGAAGTCTTAACGGAGTTGTATATCATTTCATTGATGAAATCGTGCATGCTCTAGTTTTAACTTGATATCTTAAATAATCATTATAGCCGTAACTTGAATTATCTTGCTAAATTAGCTATGTGTGAGTTTTCATGTGCATGAGATAAAAGGTTTGTTCCGAGGACGAACAAGGCCATGTGTGGGGTAGTGGGTTATCTTGGGCATAATTGCATGCCCAAGTGCTACTTTATAACTCAATTTTGTCTTGTTTATCTACTTATTTATATACATTCTCATGTGATTTTATGTAAATGTGGATATATACTAACCAACATGATTAGTCCTTATTTTTTAAGGTTAATAATGCATTTGAGAAACTAATTCATGATTTGGTGAAGGGGAGGAATGATATCGGGAGCAAAACACCAAAGTTGGAACAAAATGAGGGATCACCGAAGGGTGCCGCGATGGGGTTAACTGTGCCGCGGGAGCCATCGCGGTAGTGTTCTCTCGCCTCCAGATTTAAATTGGGCGATTTCCAAAGGGTCATGATACCTCCGTGTCACGGAGCAGTGCTCCACGATACACTTCATGTCATTTGGGAGGCAAAGGTTCGCGATACACTCCGTGACACGGATCCACCCACTTCTCGGGCTAAATATTTGCTTTTTTCTCATTTACTATAAATAGAACCTAAACTCCTAAAAACATTTTTTGTCATGATTTTATTCTGAAAAACCACCTAGGAGTGAAGGGAGAAGTGGGAGAACTCACCTGGGGTTCATCAATTTCATCTTATCCTCTACCAATTCTTGTAAGTATGTTACTTTAACAATGTTTCCTTGTAATTTTATGAACATGAGTGGACAGAACCCTTCCTCTAGGTTGAAGCCATGAGTTATGATTGTGTTTTTACAAATTTGCTTTTGGAATGCCGGGTTGATTGTTGTTTTGTCTTGCAATCTTAATTATGGTTGTTTTATGATTGATCACCATGAAAACACACACGTTAAGCGTAGGTAAATGCTTGAGAAAGAAAACCTAGGCAAGAACAAAAGAATGTAGGAATCAAGTGTGTATCTCATGATATGCTTCGCGGTTAGGATAAGAAATTATACCTAATTTGCCTTTCTTGGTTGATAAAATGGGATGAGAACATGAAT
The DNA here is from genome assembly GCA_018107945.1 of Datura stramonium. NCBI lineage: Eukaryota > Viridiplantae > Streptophyta > Magnoliopsida > Solanales > Solanaceae > Datura > Datura stramonium. The sequence continues at coordinate 87,108 of JACEIK010002474.1, forward strand.
TAACTTAGAAATGTCACGCCATCACTGAAGAAGTAGTTATGAAACTAAGTTGAGTTTAATGATTAGAAGTACGAGAGTCCCTATTCACATCCCGTAAAACCACATCCATGTAATTGAGTTGCCCACGAATTAGCACATGTCACATCACCACTAAACGATGAAGTTGTGAGGCTAGTTTGTCTTGTTTAGAGGCCCGAGAGACCATGAACATGCAATTTTAATTATGTGAGACGACACTGATAGTTTCATACTTAAACCATTGTAAATCGTAGTACATGATTATCCGGCTTTTAACTCTAATTCTCCTTGAATGAATTCACAGTATTTTGTTGACCACATCTAGACTTAACTAAATTTCTCGAAAAAGTCTATAATCAACACTTGCGGCATTTAATATCACACTTGAACTTGATAGTTAGCTGAATTGGTCCAGTCCCTATGTGTTCAACATCTCGGCTCTTAAAAGGGCCACTATATTACTTGTACGACCCGCATACTCTGCGGGCTCATCAACAACTCACCAACAAGTTCACTTAACGGCATTAGTCTAGATCTTTACCCTTCCCTATGGGTTCAACCCCTACCTCTTTGTTGAGTTCTTTATTGACAACGTCTACTTCATACTTTACCAGGAAGTGTAAGTTTGAGCATCATCAATGTTCATGGATGATTTTTCTGCCATGGCTGTGGAGTGACTTTGATAGAAGCTTGAGTCATTTAGATGTCGTACTAGCCAGATGCAGCTATAGAACAATCTCGTACTGAATTGGGAGAAATGCCATTTGGTACGTGATGGATAGTCGTGGGTCATAAAATTTCAAAAAGAAGTATTGAGGCCGACATAGAGCTAAAGTTGAAGCGATCAAAACTACTGCACCCTTGCACGCTTAAAGGAGTGCGTAGTTTACTAGGGCATGTGGTGTCTGCAGGGAAGGTGTTCATCCAAGATTTTTCAAAAATTGCAACTCTAATGTTCAAGCTCTTAGAGTAGCATTTGAAGTTTGACTTAATAGAGAATAATGTGGCAAGAAGCTTCAAATAAATATTGAAGGATAAGTTGACAACAGCTCCCATTATTATTGCCCCGCATTGGTCATTACCGTTCACATGATGTGTGATGCCAGTGACTATGCAATAGGAGTTGCCTTGGGACAGAATAGAGAAGAGGTTTCAACCTATTTACTATGCAAGAAAGTCTTTAGATGCAACTCATAGAAATTACACTACGACAGAGAAGGTTAGTTGGCTGTGGTGTATGTGCCAATGGACAAGTTTTGAGCATATCTAATGGGGACAAAAGTGATAGTTTACACTGATCATGCTGTAATCCAGTACCCATTTACAAAGAAGGATGCCAAGCCCAGACTCATCCGATGGATATTATTGCTACAGGAATTCGATATTGAGATCGGAAGCATAGGAAGGGCACAAAAAATCAAGTGGCATTACTTATACGCCGGAGGATAGGGCATATTGACTGTGAGACTAACATAGGGAGACCTTCCTGATGAGGACTTATTTGTGGTGTCGAGTCAAGAATTAGCATGGTATGCAGATATGGTAAATTTTTTGGTTAGTGGGGTGTATCCACCTAGTGTGAACTTAAAGAAGAAGAGAAGACTACTACATGACAAATGATTCTGCATATGGGATGAACCTTCCTGTACAAGATAGGCCCTGATCAATTAGTTAGAAGATGTGTCTTGAGGAAGAGGTGACCATGTTCTGGAGAGCTTCAACTCTTCACCTTATGGTGGACATCATAGTGGGATAGGACCGCAACAAAAAGTTTTGCAAAGTTTTTTATTGGCCTACTCTATTCAAAGATGTGTAGCTATTCTTGAAGTCTTGTGACAATTTCCAAAGAATAGTAAACATTTCGAAGAGGGGGCAGGAAAATGCCCCAGCAAGGCAATATGGGTAGAAGTGTTCGACAGCAAATTTACTTCATGGGACCCTCTATCCCTTGAAATGACACAAATATATCTTGGTGGCAGTTGATTTTGTATCAAAGTGGGTAGAAGCTGTAAAGCACTTCCTGCCAATGATGCTAAGGTTGTAACTCGTTTCTTGAAAAAGAAACATATTCACCCGCTTTGGCATGTGCAAGGCCATCATCGCTGGGACATAAAGGTACATATTTTTTTGCAACCGACTCTTCTTCAATAAATCTGTTAGCTAAATACAATGTGAAGTATAAGGTAGCTACTACATATCATCCACGGACTATGGACAAGTAGAGGTATCAAATTGAGAAATCAAAAAGAATTTTGATGAGCAAGCACAAATAGAAAGGATTGGTCAAGTAAGTTGGATGATGTAGTATGGGCTTAAAGAACAGCTTTCAAAACTTCTATTGAAACCCTCACCATATAGGCTAGTTTTTGGGAAAGCATGTCACGTACCAGTTGAGTTGGAGCACAGAGTATATTGGGTCATGGCTGTAAGTTGAATATGTGGATTTGAAAGTTGTTGGAGAAAAATAGATGCTACAAACTACATGAGATAGATGAGTTCAGATTCAGTGCTTATGAGAATGCCAAAATGTACAAAGAGAGGACCAAAAGAGCACATGATAAACACATTCAAATCCTCATGGAGTTTCGGGGCGGTGGCAATTAGTGTTACTATATAATCTCAAGGTTGAAGCTATTTGGTGGAAAGATGAGATCAAAGTGGATGGGACCATTTGAAATAGTAAGTGTGAATGCACATGGTGTTGTGGAGTTGAAACCTTGGGATCTGACAGAACCTTCTTGGTTAATAGAAAAAGGGTGAAGTATTATTATGAGGGAAATTGGGGTAGAGAAAAGATCCACTTTATTGCAAAAATGAAAGGATCTTTGCATTGTGCTACGGCGTTGTATCAGCGCTTGTTGGAAGCAACCCAACTTGTAATAATGTAGTTTTTATTATTGGTGTTATTATTTTTATATAGTGTCACTTTTTTTTTGGTTTTATGTAGTACGATAGGGAAGTCTGATAACACCCCAAAACTTTCCTTGTGACCAAACTCAGACATTGAAAGAAAAACCAGGGGAAATCAGAAAATTTTATCACAAAACGACCCTGACAATGGATCGTGGTCAACTTTACGGGGCATTTTCTCGAGCCGTTGTCACTCTCGGGGCAGAATTTTCCTCCCAGAACCAACAACAAGGAAAAGGACGACTTGTTGGAAGGAGTAAAGAGTAGTCCTATCGTCCATTGCATTCCAAGTTCATAACTAACAGGCATCTTCAGAAGTAACGAGTGGGACCAACAACTCGTTATCACTTAACGATTCGTCATCTCCACCCTCGTCACCAGATTTCAAGACCAGGTGCTGTTGACCACGCAGCATACTTCTGATGACCCATTGTCTTTACCAACGAGTCGTTGTGTCGTCCGTTTATGGGTTCCCCAAGTTTTGTTAAAAATCCTACCAGTGACAACGAGAGGTACCAAATGACCTGTTAGTTTGTCTAATGAGTCTTGGTCCCCACCCATTGCAAAATTCCAATGAGCCTCAATTCTAGCCCGTGCAACGATCGACCCAATGATCGTGGTATCAACCAACGACTCGTTTTGTGACCCGTTGGTCCCTATCGGTAAATTTTCTAGATTTTCTTTCAGGGGCATTTTTGTAACCTCCCCACCTTTTAATCCCTAAACAACGTTGTTTTTGGTTTCTTTCGTGTGGATTAGAGGGGTAATCAACATTCACTCTTATTCCCTCTCATTCCCTCAAGAGTTAGAACGCAGGACTTAGTCAAAAAGCACTGAGCAGAAGCAAGGGTTCGATTTTCTTCTTAGATCTTCTCAAGGGTTTTCTCCCGATTTTTCATCACCTATATGTAAGAATTTAGCAAGGTAATTTTCCTTCCCTTGTGCCCCAAAACCCTTTTAAATTTTATCAGTCCTAGTCCTGAGGTTTCAAGATTTAGTCATCTTTCAGTCAGAATTCGATTAAATTCATGTGGAATGTTGTTCATATTGTTGGCTGCTATATTTTTCCATTACTTAGAAATCATGCCGATACCTGCTTCCTATAAATGGGTTTTAGTCCTAGCTCTTGAATATTGTAATTAGAGTCTTGCACAATTGATTAGTTATTCATGTTGCTTGGTATCTTTACTAGTGTTAGAATTCCCATACTATTAATATCAGGTGAATTCTCATTCAGTTGCATGCTAGTCCAGTTTTACTCAAATGTTAGCATTTTCTGTATTTTCGAAACACGCCAATCGGGCCAATCTCATAGTCTGTTGAGGTGTCAGTAATGCCTCCCCAGATATCAAAGCTTACTGTGGAATCAGTTGCCCGTTATCAGTTTGTTCTTTAGTCGGTTATGACGCTTCTAGATAAGTAGATCTAACCCAGTCTTAGAACACCACCATGTACGTCCGATAAGACTCTCAAAGGTACCGCAGATAAGTGTCCTCGACTTAGTCTTGGGCCCCGGGATTGAGCTATCATCTTAGTAGACAATTTAGGTTTATCTAGTGGGAGTAGTACTTAGCACCAAGAGGGCCAAGGTCTACCTGCACCCAGGTTCCTAGAACAACGTTGCCACCATAGGTTAGTTTTTCCCTAATGGGCCCAAATTTGTGATCACCCAAACATTCCTTTTATACCTAGCAAGGTATATTTGGTCCTATTGATAGCGTATACATCAAACTCCACGTTTAGCTCACATGGTTATATGTTTGTTATAGACTCTCCCACTAGTCAGTACAGTCTCAGTTCAATTCAGCTGGCTCAGCTCAGTGCATTTTAGACCCAGGACAGTTCATGACCATGCCTGGGTCATTATTGACCATATCTATTATATTTCGCTTGTGCTCGCGTTTTCAGTATTTCAATTGGTCATTTTAGTTTAGTTTACTTATTCTTTCTGTGCCTTATTATATCACTACTTACCAGTACATTGAAAGTATTGATGCATACCTTCTATGTTGTATCGTATCATGATACAGCCTGTAGTTCTTAGTCCCAGCATCATCGCAGTTCCTAGATGATATCAGCAAAGCAGCATTTGGTGAATCATCATCTTTCGAGGACGATATTTGTTTTCATTTAGTTCTTATTTATATAGATTTTAGAGTTATCTGGGGACCTATCCCAGCAACTCATCAGTTAGTTATTGCTTGGGGACATAATTGTTCAGTATTGTTTTCGATATGTTTAATTTTTCAAATCAAGATTTTTGGATAACATTTTTATAAAAAGCTTCTTCTTATGTTTGCTTAGTTTACCAGTGCAATGTTAGACCATGGGTTACTATCTTGGGGTCACTTGGTGGCACCAAGTACCGTGTCCCAGCTAGGGTGCACTCTGGGCTCACAGACAAAACCGGGTATTAGAGGAATAGGTTTAGAGTATCCTAGATGTCTGGAAAGTTGCTTCAAGTGCAGAGTCCTTTTCATAGGTGTGAAGTGCACCACTTATGGCGGGAGGCTGCAAGATGTTGGTTAGGAAAAACTCCCTTTTTGTTCATACTATTTATCATGCATGCGCTCAATTCCAAAATGTTCTCCTAACGCGTGCCTCTATTTCATTTCAGTAAAACTATGTCGCCAAGACGCGGAAACGGAAGAAGGGGCCGGCAAATGTTAATCGACCTGCCCGACCAGCTCCGGCAACCCCTTGGATAACCAAGTAGTCTCGCAGGAATTTCGAGCGGCAATCCGAGCACGTCTACAAACAAGGATTTCAATCAAGTGCAACCAGCAGTGTGGTTCCGGGGAACATAAATAGGTCCGCAGTGTTTCTAGGTTCACACTCCACCCCAATGAACCTCCATCTTTTTATGGATCCAAGGTGGGAGAGGACCCATGAGTTGTATGAGGTAAGGAAGATCACTTGGATTATGGGTGTTAATTCCATGGAGAGTGTTGATCTAGCCGCCTGCCTCGCTGAAAGGGGTGGCATACATTTGGTACGATTAGTGGAAGGAAGGAGACCAGTAGAGCAGAGCCAGTAGAGTGGGAAGAGTTCACAACAACATTTCTAGACAGATCTTCCCTCGGAGCCGAGGGAGGCTAAGGTCACAGAAGTTCATGAACTTGAAGCAAGGTAATGTGATCGGAAGAATATGCATTGGAGTTCACTTTCGGTTGTCAAGGTATGCTCCAAAGATGGTAGGTAAGCCAAGGGCTCGCATGCTTAAGTTCATCAATGGAGTATCAAACCCGGTACTTAAGGAGTGCACGACGATGCTCATAAAGGGATATTGACCTCTCCAGCCTCATTGTTCATGCCTGTGATTGGAGGCGTAAAAGCTGGAAAGATATGGAGCGATAACAAGCGGCTAGAACCAGTCGATCAGATTATCGCCACCAGAGGTCACGCTGGGCTACCGAACAGCAGCATCAGAGGGCTCCAACACCTTACCATCCAGCGTATCTACCGTCCGGTCCTGCAAGGATCGAAGGGTGGAGTATCTGGCTCTCATCCTGGAGTTACAATGCCGCCAATTCCATTCATCTTGCCCTAAGCGGCAAGAAGCATCCGTGTGAATGCCTTCGGAGCAAAGAGGGTTGCTTTGGGTGCGACAGCTAGGTCACCGGTTAAAGAATGTCCGTCAGCAGGACGGAGGAAATCACAGTCTACCACTTCAAAGTGCTCTCGCAGTAGGACGTCCAAACTGGGAGGTAATACTTCCATGTATGGATAAGGCCACCCAGAAAATCGTTTTATGCTTTTGTCCCCTGTCAAGATCTGGAGAGCTCACATGACGTGGTCATGGGTATGTTACATCTCTTCCGTCTAGATGTGTATGCCCTACTTGATCCAGGAGCCACACTACCATTCGTGACTCCCTATGTAGTTGTTCAGTTTGAAGCCGCCTAGAAGTTCCTTAGAATAAATTCTTAGTCTCTACTGAGTTGGTGAGTCAGTTAGAGCCAGCCGTGTATATAAATTGCCCTGGGTTCTGCATTGAGTAAGTTATTCCAGCCGATCTAGTAGAGCTAGGACATGGTCAATTTTGGCCTCATATTCTTGGCATGGATTGGTTACACTTCTGCTATGCCCCGCCACCGCGTAACTAGAGTCATAAGATAATGCTTCCAAATGAGTCGGTCCTAGAGTGACAGGTAGTAAGTCGACGCCTAAGGGTCAGTTTATTTCTATCAAGTCAAGGCTCATTTCTAAAGGATGCATCTATCACCTAATTTGGGTCAAAGAGCTCCAACTCCAAGACCCCAATTATCCGTGCAGTTCCAGCGTTGTTAGTGAATTCCCAGACGTGTTTCTCGAAGACTCTTCCGGAGTTCCTCTCTAGCAGGAAATAGACTTCGGCATATACCTTCTTCCAAACACTCAGCCCATCTCTATTCCTCTTTATAGAATGGGCTCCAGCCAAGCTTAAGGAGTTGAAGGAACGGTTGAAAGACCTATTCTTGATAAGGGTTTCCTTAATAACATCTCTCCATGTTGTGCTCCAGTATTGTTCGTGTGAAAAAAATGGTACCCTTGAATGTGCATTTTCACTACCGTCAACTAAATAAGGTTAAAGTTAAGAAAAGCTATCCTTACCCAAAGATTTGATGACTCTTTTCAATTAGCTTCAAGGCGCTAGTTGTTTTTCCAAGGTGGACCTTAGGTCGGGATATCAGCTAGAGTTAGGAATGACATACCGAAAACATCCTACAGAACTCAGTATGGACATTATGAATTCATTGTTATATCCTTTGGAGTAACTAATTCCCCCGCAATTTTATGACCTAATGAACCGAAAGCTCAAGCAGTACGGGACATGTTCGTCATTGTGTTCATAGACAACATCCTGGTGTACTCCAGAACAGAAGTGAGCATGCTAACCATCTAAGGATAGCGTTGCAGACTCTCAGAGACCGCCTGTTTTTCTCAAATTTGGCAAATGTAAATTCTTGCTAAAGTCTCAGGGCTTTCTATTGGTCATGTGGTTTCAAGTGAGGGTGTTTAGGTAGATCCTTTTAGAAGATAGCAGTGGTGAAACACTGGCCGAGACCTACTTCCCCGATAGATATCAGGAAGTTTTCTGGTCTAGCCAGTTATTACTATAAATGGATTTTCTTTCTTCTATAGCGTCTCCTCTAACTAAGCTAACTCAAAAAAGGTGAAGTTTCAATGGTCAGATATGTGTGAGAAGAGTTTCCAAGAGTTGAAGACTCGACTCACTACCGCTCCAGTTTTAACCTTACCAGAAGGAACAGATGGGTTCATAGTATATTGTGATGCTTCCAGAGTTAGACTCAATTTCATTTTGATGCAGCGGTTAAGGTTATAGCTAATCGCCTCCGCATGCAGCCTGCCAAGGTTCATGAAAAGAACTATCCAACTCATAATCTGAGTTGGCAGCAGTGGTGTTTTCTGAAGATGTGGATGCATTACCTATATGGGGTTCACATGGATGTCACCAACCACAATAGCCTTTAGTATGTATTCCGTCAGAAAGATCTAATCTTCGTCGAGGAGGTGGTTGGAGCTATTAAAGGATTATGACATGAGTGTGTTATACCACCTGGGAAAAGGCCTAATATGGTGGTTGATGCCCTAAGCAGAATGTCCATGGGGAGCATTGCTCATGTTGAAGAGAGAAGAAAAGAACTAGCAAAAAGATAATCATGTGTTAGCTCGATTGGGAGTGCAGCTGGCGATTCCACTCTCAAGGCGGAGTAGTAATGCAAAGTCAGTCAGATTCCTCATTAGTTGTTGAAGTTAAATCAAGGCAGGATGAAGATCCCATACTGTTTAGGCTGAAAGAAGCAGTTCTCAGGAAAGAAGTGGAGGCTTTCTCCAAAGGGGGAGATGGTGTGCTTTGTTTACTGTGTGGCAGAATTTTAGCACGGATGGTGACTTGAGGCAGAAAATACCAGCAGAAAGCACACAAACTCCTGATATTCTATCCACCTAGGTGCACTAAGATGCACCGTAATCTACGGGAAATCTACTCGGGTGGAATGGCATGAAAAGAGATATTGCATAATTTGTGGATAAATGACTGAACTGCCAGTAGTTATATGGAACATCATAGACCCTAGGGGTATGACTCAGATATCAAAGCACCCATATGGAAGTGGGAAGAAGTGAATATGGACTTTATTGGCTGTGCCTTACCTCGTACTCGCCGGCAGCAGACTCAATTTGGGTGATAATAGATTGGATGACCAAGTCAACACATTTCTCCAGTAAAAACTACGACTCGCCGAGGTGATTATGCTAGACTATACATCTCGGGGAATTGTTCGTACTCACATGGAGTTTCCCTTGTCTCATCATTTCATATAGAGGTACCTAGTTCACCTCACATTTCTGGTTATTTCAGAAAGGACTGCACTCAGTCAAGCTCAACATAGCTTTTTAACCCTCACATAGATGGACAAGTTGAGCTGAACTATTCATACCTTTATAAGATATGATGAGAGCTTGTGTGATCGACTTCAAGGGTAGCCTGGATCACCTGCCTCTCGTTGAGTTTATGTACAACAACAGCTACCACTCCGTTATCTCGATGGACCCGTTTGAGGCATTATATGGTAAATGGTATAGGTCTCCTATAGGGTTGTTTAAAGTTTGTGAAGCTACATTAATAGGTCCAGATTCAGTCCATGAAGCTATGAAGAAAGTGCAACCTATCGTGTGGAAAGCTTTCTGAAAAACAACTCAAAGCTAACGTAAATCTTATGCCGATTTGAGGAGGAGAGTTAGAATTTGTTGTACATGATTGGGTTTATCTAAAAAATTTCACCCATGAAAGGGGTGATATGTCGGGAAGAAAGGAAAAACTCGCGCTCCGAGGCATGCCTGACCCATAAGATTCTCGAGGCAAATTAGCAATGTGTCCTATGAGTTAGAATTACCTTCAGAGTTAGCATATGTGTGCCCAATCTTTCATGTCTCACTGTTGAAGAAGTGCATCGGTGATCCGGACTCAGTTGTGCTACTAGACAGAGTGTGGGGGTGAAGGATAGTCTCTCTTACGAAAAAGTCCCAATTCAAATCTTAGACCGTCAAGTTCGTAAGTTGAGAAACAAGAAAGTCACTTCAAGTGGAAATTCTGTGGAGGAACCAGCTAGTTGAGGGAGCCACATGGGAGGAAGAAGAAAACATGATGGCTAAATACCCTTATTATTCCTTTCCAGTTCAGTTTCAGCATCAGTTATTAAATTCCTCCTCAATACTCTATTCAGTTCCGTACTCATCGCCTCTATTTATATTTTCAATGTGCATCCTAGTTGTATCAACTCGTTAGCATGGTTAAATTAGTTTGGAGTCAGTTACTCCCTCAGAAATCAGTTCATAGTTTGAGTTTGGCAATTGCAACTCTTTTCCCAATTTTCCAGTGAGATTTAGCCATCATTCGAGGACGAATGATCCCCAAGGGAGAGATATTGCAACACCCTAAAACTTTCTATACCAAACTCATACCTTGAAAGAAAAACTGGAAACCAGAAAATTTTATCACAGAATGACCCAGACAATGGATCGTTGTAACCTCTAATGGGCCATTGTCTAAGTCGTTGTCATCTCTGCAGAATTTTCCTCCAGGAAACTGGATAACAAGGCATAGGACGACTCGTTGGAAGGAGTAAAGAGTCATCCTTGTTTTCCATTGCATCCCAAGTTCTGAAATCCACCAGGCATCTCCTCAAAAGCAACAAGTGGGACAAACGACTCGCTATCACCTCTTAATGAGTCTTTATCTCCACCCATGGCCAGATTTCAAGACCAAGAAGTGTATGGCTACGAGCATACACACAAGGACCTGCTGGTTCTACAAATGATTCATTGTGTCGTCCGTTAGTGGGGTTCCCATGTTTTGTTAAAAATCCTACCAGTGACAACAAGAGGTACCAACAACCCGTTGGTTCATCCAATGAGTCAATGTCCCCACCTGTTGACAAATTCCAATGAGCCCTAATTCCAATCCAAGGACCAACGACTGGTCCAACGAGTCATTGTATCAACGAACGACTGAAGTTATGTGACCCGGCTGGTCCCCTACCGGGTAGTTTTCCAGATTTTTTAGGGGCATTTTTGTAACTTCTCACCTTCTAACCCTAAACTACATCATTTTGGGTTATATTAGGGATTTAGAGGGGTAATCGACGTTCACTCTTCATTCCTCTCATTTGTCACGCCCCATAACTGGGGAGAGGTGTATGCCAATCGCTCCCCATACCTCGATCGATCGGAAGTTTGGCCATATGACATCTGTAATCGTAACACTTGGGCCGTCCAGGCCACCTCGTCATAATCAACTGAAGCACAAACTGGACCCATAATGTATCAACAATACAGGGTAAACAACTGAAATGCAAACAAGGCTATGAGTATGCTAAACTAAAAACAAAAAGACGATAAAGGCTACAACCGAATAATCGCTAGGCCACACTAAGTCCACAAAGCCTCTAAAGAGTAAACTGACTGATGGTTAGAACAAGGCTCCGACCTACCCATAACCGTATCTCAAAACTCAAGCATAAATAACTAGGCCCTAGCTCCAGGAAGAAAGGACCATACCAACCATCTGTTGATCTCACGAACTGCTACTCAAATGGCCATCCCGACCTCTACCCGCACCTCGGCGGTACGAACGCAGGTCCCTGCCGTGGAACGTCAGTTCGAATGAAATGTACTGGTCTGTAAGGCTGAAACTGTAACCATTAAATAACAATCCTGTAATAAATTACCCTTAGCACATAAACACGTAAAGGATAAATTATAACGGGAACTTCCGGCAACCCGTAATTGATCAACTACTATAACATAACCGAACTCACATAACCGAACCAGAATAAGGAATGGTAACAACCTGGAATCTGAAACTGAAACCTGATAATAACTCTATAATAAGATGAAAATACAATTAAGAAATGCACAATTAAAATATAACTGTAATGCAACCGACCAACCAACCGTAAATCCATATATAAAATTCATCCAAACCGGGTGTACCACACTCGGGATAAAATAAAAATATCTCCATTCGATGTACCACACCGGGGTAAATAAAAAAGATCTCCAGCCGATGTTCCACACCGGGGTAAAATAAAAATATCCCCAGCCGGTGTGCAATACCGGGTAAAAATAAAAAATGTCTCCACCCTGTGTGCAATACCGGTAAATAAAAATATCTCCAAATGGGTGTGCACAATCGGGTAAAATAAAACATCACCAGTCGGTGCAATACCGGGGTAAAATAAAAAACATCTCCACCCGGTGTGCAATACCGGTGTAAAATAAAAATACTCCCAGCCGGTGTGCACACCGGGTAAAATGAAAACATCTCCGGGGCCACAAGCAGCAATACCGGGGTAAAATAAAAATATCCCCGTACCGTGTGCAATACCGGGGTAAAATAAAAACATCTCCAGCCGGTGCAATACTGGGTTAAAATAAAAACATCTCCAGCCGGCAATACCGGGGTAAAATAAAAACATTCTCAATCATAATTATTAATGAAGCCGATAAAGCTTATACCGAGTCAATTTAACACATGTATCATCAAATGACAAATGCTTAATCTCGTGGTCGTAATCGGTCTCTTTCGTAACATATAAATACAAGTGAGCACATATACTATGTAAAATTAGAAAATGTGCACATATATCACGTAAAGCTGTCAAATTATATACAAACATGTCAACTCAGCGACTCGTCGGACCTTCAGGAGGTTTAGCCAACTTAAGAATTCGAAGACATACAAGCAATGTCCTATAGATAGTCTTACCAATTTAACGTATCGCTTGAATAGAAGCACATAGATTCCTATTTCTATACAATCCTTCGACATCTGGGAACTACATATATATATACTACCCATTAGGGTGCTTCCTTTACATGTATCGACAACTATACATTGGAACTTCATTGCCAAACTTATTCACGCCGATGAGCACATGCGCCTTCTGCACTATTTGCCTTATTTGTAGGAAAACATGGGACTTATAACTTGAAGCAGGGAGAGTTATTGTCATAACGCTTGGGCATATACGTATGAGACTTCTTTATAACGTGTTTAAAACTCATATTTAGTTAGCTGAGTGACCTGTGTGACTTCGGGATTGTAGTTCTGGGCTTAATCCGATAATTTTCATAGTTTGTGCTTATACTTACTTAGATAGTAGGAACATTGGTACATGGGAGAATCACTCTTCTGAATTTAGGGAATTCAAATGATAACTCAACAAGAGCTAAACATAAAGATGCGCGTCACTTGAATATAACTGGAAAAATTCAACTGTATGTTATAATAAGGAAAATCATATACATTAAGACTTCTTACTGGAAATACATATAAAGAATTAAGTTCTTAGGCTAGTACGCAACTTCAAATACTTGAATGGGACATTAGCATGATTCTCGGAATATGATCTCAGAAAAACTTTTAGATTAGCATAACACCCTTCGACATAACTTAGGGACTGGAAGACATTACTTAAGAATCTGAGATTTGGATTTGTTCAACTTGAGAATTGTAAAGCAACTCTCCAAGTATGCCTTATAGGCAAATAAAGACTTATAACCGTACTTCGGATGATGCTGGATTGACTTTCACAACTTGTAATTAACCGAGGAGCTTACGAAAGCTACATAATTATAAATTTATTTAGAAGCTCCTAGGATCACCCTTTCGGTCATGGAAGACAATTTCAACACTTAGAATCGATAACTTAACATAAACATTTAGGGGTATAGCAGAGAGCTTCTCTTTAACTTAAGTTACTTTTTTACAAACGTTCAACTCTAGCTGATTTATACAAGGTCGTCACCTAATACTCAGTATATCACACACATAACGTATTTATATCACTTATTTAACTTAATGCCTTTTCAACTCTCAGGAGGTTCGGATAGCATAAGAGTTACCGTAAATTTACGGCGGCACTCTAAAGACAATTTTTGTTACCCTAGCGTGTAACTGGAATGTAGGAATAAGCCTAAATATATACTTTTTTTCATATAACCTTCTAACATTAATAAACTGTGTATAACCTTTCAAAAAAGATGGTTTCATAGAAATATCAACAATTTACAATATTCAAGTTTTATCTTTCAAGTTCAACGTACCGGTTTGTTCGAAACTCGCAACTAAGTCGGCTTATACAAAGGGAGAGAAATCAAGGAATCTCCCATTGGCCTTATATACCTTATAACATGCTCTCATAAGAGGGTGGATAACTATTCTAAGGAATTCTTCATTTCGTTGTTCTCATTTATGTACCCTTATTTAGCTTAAAATTGGTTTTCAGGCGTTAAGTTCGTTTGCGTGTCGTATTTTGCCTTTTACAAACTTCACATAGCAACTAGAATTTGAACACATTTGATATCACATGCATGAAATAATATAAAGGCACGTAGTCACTGGGTGCCCACCTGAGGGGACTTCAGACTCGATTTACAACTACAACAATAATCGTAAACAATACGCCTTCCACTTCACATTTGTTCACTGCAAGCATATTTAACTCTTCAAGCCTTCTATGAAGTATTTCTAATACTTTGGGAAGAATCATGTATGCCTCAATAGGAACACAAAATATAGGAACATTGTCCCAATCAACAACAAGATTTCAAAGCTTGGAAAATAAGAATAGGGACGCCTTACATACCCAAACCGCTACAAAATTTTGCTATTTAAAATCTTCCTTTCAAGCTTACTCCAAGGATCCCTTCCCAAGTCCAATTTATATACCCAACAAGCAGCAACTTAACTTCACCAAAGTTCTAGAAAAATTCTGGGCAGCAACATGCCACAAAAACACACAAAGAAACACCAACACAATACAACAACATTCTCCAAGTTATAACCTCATAAACTTAAATGAAATCAAAAAGGGAATTACTTTACCCTTCTTTAGAGATCTTTGTTGTTGTAATAGATATAAACTCCCTACTGTTTCCTCTGCCTAGAATCATCTAAAAATGAACTAATACCACAATCAACCACACAGGCACAACAACAAGTCATGACTTCCTTCCAAGGTTCTCCTTTCAGCCCAAAAGAGACAGAGTGAAGTTTCTTACCCGGGATATCTTTTTACCATTGATAGAGCTCACCTATAACTTTGGAAAAATGAGTGAAATTGAGAGAAATGAGCTTTTAGCTCGGGCAATGATTTCATATAGGCACGCTGGCCGGTGCCCACGTGCGGCGCCCGCAACGGCCTGCCCCTCACGTAGCGCGCGCGCGCGCCGCGGCCCGGCTCGCTCGGGTGCTCCGCCAAGGTATGGGCGCTAGCCGACGGTGTTGTTCTCAAACGAGTACAACCCTTTACTCTGAACTTCGATTGATGAGTGGTTTCTTTCAATGTAAACTAGACTCAAATATTCTTTCATTTGATAGGCCATATGACTCCTGAATCATTATATATTTAGAGATATATCTATTTAAAGTTGACCCTTATTTACAAACTTCACATACTCTTCGCTTTTCCTTTTGCACGTGTGTTTCCTTCCTCACCTACGGACAACATGCATAAATCCATAATCCCCTTAATATGACCTATAACCATCAAATAATTCATCAAAAAAAAATTGGGTGTAACACATTCCTCAAAAGTAAAGCAACGTAGAACCTAGTCGAAAGCACAAAGAAAGGCAAGGGTTCGATTTTCTCAGATCTTCTCAAGGGTTTCTCTGGATTTTCATCACTGTGTAAGGGAGAATTTAAAGCAAGAGAATTGTCCTTCCTCGTTCCCCTAAACCCTTTTTACTCTCTTATCCGCTCCTAGCCCCGAGGTTCCGAAATTTAGTAATCTTTCTCGTCGACCCGATAAAATTCATGTGAAATGTTGTTCATATTGTTGGCTACTATATTTTTCCATTACTTAGAAATCATGTTGATACTTGCTTCCTATAAATGGATTTTAGCCCTAGCTCTTGAATACAGTAATTAGAGTCTTGCACAATTGATTAGTTATTCATGTTGCTTGATTCTAACAAAGCTTAGAGTTCCTATACTATTAATATCGTGAATTCTCAGTCAGTTTCATGCTAGTCTAGTTTCAGTCAAAATGTTAGCATTTTCAGAAATGTTAGTTGATCAGTTTGACTATAGTCTTCTCTTGAGGTGTCATTATGCCTCCCAAATATCAGATATCGTAATCGCCACTCCGTCATTAGTTTGTTGTTTAGATGGTTACTATTAATATCCAAAATAAATAGATTCGAATAATCTTAGAACACCAGTTACAATATTCAGTCCGATAAGACTCTCAGGGTAATTTCTAGATAAGTTTCCCTGACTTAGTTCTTGGAACCCAGCTTCAGCTATTAGTCACGCTAGTAGACAATTTAGGTTTATCTAGTGGAGTAGTACTTAGCACCGAGAGGGACAGGTTCTAGTGCACCCTCGGTTCCAGAACTATGCTGCCACTGTAGGTTATTTTTCCCTAATGGGCCTAGATTTGTGATCACCCAGTTCATGCCTTTATACCTTGGAAAGGTATATTGGGTCCTATCGATGGGGTACATACATCGAACTCACGTTTAGATCACATGGTTATATGTCGATTATAGACTCTCCCACTAGTCGGCATGCCGCCTTAGTTCAGTTCAGTTTAGTTTATTTAGCTTGGTTCAGTATTTCAGGGATCCAGGGCATGTCTATGACCATCAGCCAGGGTCATTATTGATCGTACTGCTATATTTAATTGTGCCGCTTTCTATTTCGCTGGTCATTCATGTATTTTAGTTTACTTTTACTTGCCTCATGCTTATTATATCTCTCATTTACCAATACATTCAAAGTACTGACGCGTACCTTGTATGTTGTATCGTATCACATGATACAAGCGTAGGTTCTTAGTCCTTAAAGATCGCCGTAGTTCCCCGTACGATATCAGCAGAGAATTTGGTGAATCCTCAACTTTTGAGGACAATATTTGTTTTTTAGTTAGTTCTTATTAAGATAAAATTTGTAGTTAGTTGGGGCTTGTCCTTAAAGAACTTATCAGTTAGTAGTTGGCTTTCATTAGTTGTTCGCATTTTTCTGTTATGTTTAATTTTTCAAAATCAGTATTTCTTAGATAACATTTTTTATAAAAGTTTTTCTTATGTTTACTTAGTTACCAGTGCATTGTTAGACCATGGGTTATCTTGGGGCAACTTGTGGCACCAAGTACCGTGTCTCGGCCAGGATGTAGACTTGAATAGTGACATCTGAGTACCCGAATGAAGCTAAGGAGCATGGTCTGAGCTTAAGTGTGGGGTCATGCGACCCATGAATCCAAGAGACATGCTTCTAGCTAGGCCCTAGAGGGCCTCAGGGACTAATTTTTCATGCTAATCTGATATTTAATTTTAGTTGCTCTAAGGATGAGCAAAGATTTAAGTGTGGGGTGAGGGTATGTCTCTGCAATTTTGAGGTTAAGGGTGAGTATGCCATCGTGTGTTGTTTGAAATAACTTTTGAAAATGGCATGTCTCACCCACCTTTCAATTTTTCTTATGGCCTCGGTTCTTTCCGAAGGGGAGCCTTATGAACTGGGTAAATTTTTCATTTTTACGAGTCATGTCATTGTAGAGTAATTACGTTTTCCTACGATAGATGGATGATGAAAGTCTTAAGGAAAGTTTCTGCTATAGTTTTACTTTTTTCAGATTGAGTCGTGTAGATCACCCACTTGTATGCTTGTTGATATTCTGCTTAGCCGCTATGCTAGAGTAAAAAGAGTGGTTATTTTGATTGCATAAGTTAGAATCCTTGAGAGACGCACATATCTCTTTAATTTGACTCAACATATTCCTTGAGGGCTTAATTATGAAATTAATTTGTCATTCAATATGGTTGTGTGAATGTGTAGCTGTAGAAACCGACAGATTCTTGCTGGGCCATAAGAGGTGAGCGCCGTATTACTTTGTATGTATATATTGTATACCTAGAACTTGTCGTAGTGTATGTAGAATAACTAGTTTGTAGGAGTTGGAGAGATGATCAAGGTATTTCTTTTTTTGAAAAGACACGTTTTCCCATAATTGTTTTACCTTCCTAGTCATTCTCCCTGGTTAACCCCGTTGAGCTTAAAAGCCTTGTTTTTCTTAGCCTCAATAGTAGCTTAATCCCATTTTTCTGAGACTCTCAGACTTATTGATCCAAAGTAGTCTTAAGCACTTTGAGACTTGAAAGTAAGGTACACCAAAGTATAATATTAAGGGAAAAAAGAAAAAAAGTTGTGGTAAGAAAAGAAAAGTGAGAAGAAGGGGGTGCCCATGTGTACTATGCTTGCCCATCGGGGTCGCCAGGGAAATTGAAAGAGAGCTTTTTAATTGCAAAAATCCTTAGCCATTTTATGAGTAGAAAAACTAGTAGCCAAGTAGTTTTAAAAAAATGGGGCATAAAAAGAAAAGACAAGGGTGAGTAGAAAGGTGAACAAGCATAGGAAAGAAGTGGAGGACAAGTAAAGTGAAATATGTCTAAAGTGCTTAGGGTGGCAGTCACTATTAAATTAAATATCAATCCTACCCGTCCCTTAGACGATATTAACACCAAGAAAAGTCCTTGTGATCTTAACTCTTGAAGAAATTAGAAGGTATTCTAACGCAAAAGGGCAAGCCTATGGTATGTTGCTGTCACACCCCAAGTTTACACCCTAGACGAAACACTGTACTTGAAGTCACAAAAAGACCCCAAGTCAGCCTCGGTCTTTCATACACTGGTGCTCTGAGTAATATAAAAATACATACATGAAGCTTAAAGCAAAAAATGTAATTTCATGAAGGAACGAAGGATTCCTAGTGTTTGAAAATATTAAAACAACATTATAAGTCTCGAAATACCACCCGAGTCCCGAAGCCACTATGATCGATGAGTTGTCGACAAGCCCCGCTAACTCCAAATCTAAACAGAAGGAAATGAAAATATAACTTAAATGAATAAATGTCTGTTCTTTAGCTGATGAAGCACTCACCAACTGGTAAAGCTGGAGGTCTTCGATAAGTGATCGGCTAATAAGCCGCGACTTAGATCCTCGGTAGCTTGTAATATAAAACGATACAAAGATAAAAGTATGCATCAATAGCTTGAATGTAATCAATAGCGAGAGAAACCATATGCAAATAATAAATAACAAGAGAAATGTTGAACTGAAAGACATGCAATGACCAAATTAACATCACTTATCTGAACAGCTGAAATACTAAGGTGGTCTAGAAGATCCTGTTTGATGGTCAAAGCATGTTCTATGTCCGGAATAAATTTGAAAAAACCGAACCGGAACACCGGACCGAACCGACTAGTGGAAGAGTCTATAATCGACATGTAACCATGTGAGCTAGACGGAAGTCCGATGTATATCCTACACTGATAGGGCCCAATATACCTTTCTAGGATATAAAGGCATGAACCGGATGATCACAAAATTGGGCCACACAGCCAATAAATACTATAACCCACGGCAACATAGTTTGGGAACCGGAGTACACAGAACTCCGGTCTGCTTGGTGCTAAGTCCACCCCACCGGATAATCCTAGACTGAATACTAAGCTGATAGCTCAAAATCGGGGCCTGGGTCAATAGTCAGGGATACACATTTGGAAGCACCTTTGCGAGTCTTGTCGAACCAAATTTGAAACTGCCCTAGACTGATCGTAGTTGCTTATGTAAAAGTGTCGTAACCATCTAAGAAAACTAAAATCTGAACTGGGATCCTAAGGCTAGTAAGAGCTATATAATCTAAAGTGTCATGACTATTAGTGGACTAATAAACTGAATTCTGAATCTGATTCTGATAACTGGAGGTAATACTGACACCTTAGGAAATTCTATAAGTTAAACTTATCAACCGACATTTCGACGTGACATTGAGAATTTTCACATTTTAATCCAAAGCCAGGGCAATCATGTAACTGAATGAGAATTTAGCATATAAAACAATATGGGAATTCACCACATTGATATAATCTGGAAAATTTCAAAGCTAATAATTACTTTAGCAAGGTTCTAGTCTTTTCTACCTCAAAGACTAGGGCTAAACTCAACGCATGTGGGATAGGCATCAATATCAAGCTACTAACTGTGGAAAATATTCATAGTTAATATAACATAATAATTCCACATGATTAGACACAAAAGACACACAAGAATTTCTTAACATTCAAAATCTGCAGGGCTAGAATTCACTTTTATGGGAATAACATCAATTTAAACATAAACTGATGGAAATCATATCTGAAATAATCATGGATATCATTTTATGTGAATTCAAAGAAACTCGACATATATTCCTTCACAGTGCCAGGCCAGGATTTTATAGAGAAACTAGAGAAGGGTTTTGGGGGATACAAGGGAAGAACTATCCCCTGTTGTATTCCTCCCACATACCTGATAAAGAAATCCGAAATAATTCCTTTATAGTTCTAGAGAAGTAGACTTCCCTAGTTCTTTCTCTGAGAGTCCCTAAGAGAATTCTACGATCTGTTTTCTGAAGGTCTGAGTGGGGAATGAGGAAAGAAACCGTTTAACCCCACTAATAAGTCTGAAATTATGACTAAAATGACGTCGTTTAAAGTTATGAGGGTAGGAAATTACTGAAAGACCCTTGAAAACTCACAGGGAAAAACTGAGTGTTAGTCCTCACGGGTGACCTAACGGGTCATGGTCAGTGACCACAACTCGTGGTCACACTCGTTGACTACACTGCCTGGAGTACACTGAAGGCCACGATGAAGGACTTAATGAGTTGTGGTTGGTGACCACGACTTGTGGTCACCTCTCGTGGACCACACTATCTAAAAAGCCATGAAGTCCCCACGGGTGACACCACGACTTGTGGTGTCCCAAATGAGTCGTGGTGAGGACCCGTTGGGTACACTGCCTCACCTTTCTCGGCTACAAATTATCCTTGACCACAGGTCATATCACGACTTGTGGTCAGTGACTACGACTCGTGGTCACACCCATGGTCACCCAAACATCAATTTTTTATTAAAATAAACACTCAAGCCTCACCACGAGTCACTTAACGATTCATGGTCACTCCCCACGGGTCATAGAACGATTCGTTCTGTCACCTGGTGCAGATTTTCCAATTTTCTCTAATTTAAGTCTCGAGTCTAGCCTTTGAGTTTCTGGGGCATTAAAATATCTCCCCCTTGGGAACATTCGTCCTTGAATGTTGGAAAACACACAGGAAATCATAGAATGGCAACTTTTATACATGAATACTAATCACGAAAGCTGAAAACTAGCAGAATGACTATCTCTGAACTGAATCACAAGTCTGAATAGAATTCACTAATCATTACATGTTTATTTAGATGGAAGAAACTGGAACAATGAACTGAATGGAGTTCTAGGGAGAAAATTGGTACCTTAAACTGAGACTAAGCCGAAAGTGAACAAATGTGGGTATCTGGCCATCATATCTGCTTCGACCTCCCACGTAGCTCCCTCAACCTGTTGATTTCTCCATAATACCTTAACTGAATCTACCTCCTTGTTCCTCGGGTTGCGAACCTGATGGGCAAGGATCTGGACTGGAACCTCCTCGTATGAGATACTATCCTTTATTTCTACGTTGTCCAAGGGCACAATTAAAGTTGGATCACCAATGCATTTCTTCAATAGTGACACATGGAATACTGGGTGCACAAACGCCAACTCTGATAGTAACTCCAGTTCATAAGTTACTTTTCTAATTCGCTTTAGAATTTTGTAGGGTCCCACATATCTCGGACTGAGCTTTCCCTTCTTCCCAAACCTCATCACCCTTTTCCTAGGTGAAATTTTCAGATAGACCCAGTCATCCATAGTTAATTCCAATTCTCTTCTCCTCACATCAGTATAAGATTACTGATGGCTCTGAGCTATTTTCAATCTTTCTCTGATGAGTTGTACCTTCTATATCGCTTCATGAACCGATTCTGGCCCGATTATAGTAGCTTCACCAACCTCAAACCATCCATAGGAGATATGCACCTTCTACCATACAATGCCTCAAATGGGGCCATATGGATGCTGGAGTGATAACTATTGTTGTACGCAAACTCAATAAGAGGCAAGTGGTCATCCCAACTTCCTTTGAAATCGATCGCGCGCGCTCTCAACATATCTTCTAGGGTCTGAATAGTCTGCTCAGCTTTCCAATCTGTTTGCGGGTGAAAAGTCGTGCTGAGCTTGACCTGGGTACCAAGTCTCTTATGAAAACAGTTCCAAAAATGTGAGGTGAATTGGGTACTTTTGTCTGAGATGATGGATAATGGCACCCCATGAAGTCAGACCAACACCAGATGTAAAGTCTAGCATAGTCCTTAGTTAAATATGTAGGTTTAACTGGGAGGAAATGTGTTGACTTAGTCATCCGGTCTACTACTACCCAGATGGAATCATGTTGCCGACGAGTTCGAGGAGACCTATAATGAAGTCCATATTTACTTCTTCCTACTTCCATGTAGGTATACTGATATCTTGGGTCATACCTCCCGGTCTTTGATGCTAAACTTTGACTTGCTGGCAGTTCCGGCACTTAGCTACGAATTTGTCGATGTTTCTCTTCATGACGTTCCACCAGTAAATATCCTGCAAATTGCGGTGCATCTTAGTAGCACCAGGGTGGATGGAGTATCTCGAGCTGTGTGCTTCAGCCAATATCTACTGTCTCAAGTCATTGATGTCTGGTATGCACAATCTACCCTGATAACGGAGCACACTATCTCCCCTTTTGGAGAAAGCCTCAACCTCCTTCCTGAGAACCGCTTCCTTGAGTTTTAAGTAGAATGGGATCTTCCTCCTGTTTGGATTTAACTTCAACAATCAAAGAGGAATCTGACTCGCTTTACATCACCACTCCACCCTCAGCTGAGTCAACCAACTACACCCCTAACTGAGCCAGTCTGTGAATATCGTTCTCCAACTCCTTTTTGCCTTCCTCAACATGAGCCACGCTACCCATAGACGCTCTGCTTAGGGAATAAGCCACATCATTGACTTTTCCCGGGTGATTTAGCACGCTCATGTAATAATCCTTCAGGAGCTCTAACCACCTTCTCTGACGAAGATTCAGGTCCTTCTGACTGAATACATACTGAAGGCTCTTATGATCAGTGAAAACATCAACGTGAGCCCCGTATAGGTAATGTATCCATATTTTCAATGCAAACACTATCGCTGCCAACTCTAATTCATGAGTCTGATAATTCTTATCATGAACCTTTAGCTATCTGAAGGCGTAGGCTATCACTTTTCCCCGCTACATCAGAATTTAACCGAGTCCAACTCTGGAAGCATCGCAATATACTAAAAACCTATTTGATCCTTCCGGTAGTGTCAACACTGGAGCGGTAGTGAGTCAAGTTTTTAATTCCTGGAAAACCTTATCACACACATCTAACCACTGAAATTTAACCTTCTTCTGAGTCAGCTTAGTCAATGGAGATGCTATAGAAGAAAAGCCTTCCACAAAGCATCGATAATAACCGGCCAAACCCAAGAAACTTCTTATTTCTATTGGGGAGGTGGGTCTGAGCTAGTCTTTCACTGCTGCTATCTTTTGAGGATCAACTTGAATACCCTCACCCAAGATCATATGACCTAGGAAAGTCACAGACTTCAACCAGAATTTGCACTTGCTAAACTTGGTGAACACCTGGCGGTCTCTGAGTGTCTGAAACACTATCCTCAGGTGATTAGCATGCTCTTCCTCATTTCTGGAGTATACCAGAATGTCATCGATAAATACAATAACAAACATATCCAGATACTGCTTGAAGACTTTGTTCATCAAGTCCATAAAGGCTACAGGGGAATATGTTAGTCTGAAGAACATAACCACAAACTCAAAGTGACTATACCGAGTCCTGAAAGCTGTTTTTGGTATGTCACACTCTCTGACTCTTAGTTGATGATATCCCAACCTGAGATCTATTTTGGAGAAACAGTTGGCTCTCTGAAGTTGGTCGAACAGGTCATCAATTCTAGATAGGGGATACATGTTCTTGGCTGTGACCTTGTTCAACTGACGGTAATCGATGCACATTCTGAGGTTACCATCTTTCTTTCGCATGAATAGCATTGGAGCACCCTAGGTAGAGATGTTGGATCTGATAAAACCCTTATCAAGAAGATCTTTTAGCTGCTCCTTCAACTCCTTAAGCTCAGCCGGAGCCATTCCATAAGGAGGGTTGAAGATGGGCTAAGTATATGGAATAAGGTCTATGTCGAAGTCAATTTCCCATTCAGGAGGAACTCTGGGAAGATCTTCGGAGAACACATCTAGAAACTCGCTAACAACAGGGACTGACTAGATAGTTAGGGTCGCAGAGTCGGAATCCTTGACCCGAACTAAATGACGAGTACATCCCTTAGAAATAAGCTTCCTAGCCTTAAGGTAAGAAATAAACCTACCCTTTGGCGCTGAACTACTGCCTGACCATTCTAGAGCTGGCTCATTAGGGAACTGAAACCTGAAGACCCTAGTTCTACAGTCGACTGAGGCATAACCAGAGTGTAACCAATCCATGCCAAGAATGAGGTCAAAGTCGACCATGTCTAACTCTACAAGGTCATCTAGAAAGACTTTATTGAATACTGAGATTGGGCAGTTTCTATACACTCGGCTGGCTCTAACTGACTTGCCAAATGGGGTGGAGACTAAGAAGGGTTCTAGGAGGACTTCTGGATTGATATCAAACTAAACTACTATGTCGGGAGTCAAAAATTATAGTGTGGCCCCCGGATCAAGCAGGGCATATACATCTAGATGGAAAAGATGTAACATACCCGTGACCACATTCGATAAGTTCTCCTGATCTTGATGAGATGATAATGCATAAAAATAGTTTTGGCATTGACCGCCCTTCGTACCTGATGTATTAGCCTGTTGAGCTGGTCGGCCTACTGGAGCTGCAGAGGTAGTGGATTGTGATCTCCCTCGTCCTGTTGACGGGCATTCCTTAAGCCGATGCCCAAGCTGTCCACAATCAAAACAACTCTCTCGACCCTGAATACACTCTCCTGGATGATTCTTGCCACACTTGAGGCAAACCGAATACCTGTTCCCGACACTGGAGCTCTGAGATTGAGAGCCAGATGCTCCACCCTGCCGATCCTGGCGGGATCGAAAGGTAGGGGCACTGGCTGAGCTGGGTATTGGAGCCCTCTGTTGTTGTTGTTGCTGTGGATGGTTTCTACAGTCAGACCTCTGATGGCCATGATCTGATTGGCCAGTCTTTGCCCTCTTATTCTTTCTCTCCATGCCCCTCAGTTTTTCAGCCTCAATCTGCTTGGCATAGACAATCAGACTGGAGAGGTCGATATCTTTGATCAGCATCGCTGTTCTGCACTCTTTGAGGACTAGGTTTGACACCCCATTTACAAATTTCAGCATGCGAGCCCTTGGCTCGGCCACCATCTCTGGAGCGTATTTGGACAACCTGGTGAATTCCAGAGCATACTCTTCTACGACCTTATTTCCCTGTCTCAGGTTCATGAACTCCGCTACCTTGGCCTCCCTGAGCTCTCGAGTGAAAAAACTGTCCAGGAAGGCTGTAGTGAACTCCTCCCATTCCACCGGTCCTTCTTCCGCTGGACTCCTCTCCTTCTACTACTCATACCATACCTGGGCTATCCCTTTCAGCTGGTAGGCAGCCAAGTCGGCACTCTCTGAGGGACTTTCATCCATGATTTGGGTGATCTTCTTAATCTTGTCCACAAATTCCTGTGGGTCCTCTCCCACCTTAGATCCATAAAAGTTTGGAGGGTTCATCCTGGTGAAATCCCGCACTCGGGCAGCTGCTGCGGAACCGTTATTGTTGATTGGAACCACCTGTTGGTTCACCTGGTTGGTCATAGTTTGGGCGAGCAGCGGAATGGCCTCCCTAAATTCTGCGGTAGATACTGAGTCGCCCTGAGGGGCTGCCGGGGCTTGTTGTGCAGGCCACATAGCATTACCAGCCCTCCTTCCATTACCACATCGAGGAGGCATGATTCACTGAAACGAAGCAGAGCACGAGTTAGGTGAATGATTCTGGAACTGAATTTCAATGCATGATAAGGAGTATGAAATAAAGGGAAGTTTCCTAATGACATCTCGTAGCCTCACTGTCATAAGTGTGGCGCTCTTCACACCCATGAAGAGGACTCTACTAGATGCGGCTTTTAGACATTCGAGGATACTCTAAACCTAGTGCTCTGATACCAAGTTTTTCACGCCTAGGTTTACACCCTGGACGAAACACGGTACTTGAAGTCATAGGTGACCCCTAGTTAACCCCTGGTCTATCATACACTGGCATTCTGAGTAATATAAAAATACATACAATGGAAGTTTAAAGCAAAAACGTAACATGAAGGAAACGAAGTTGATTCACAGTGTTAGAAAATATTAAAACAATACTACAAGTCTGAAATACCAATCTGAGTCCGAAAGCCACTATGACTGATGAGTTGCTGGGATAAGCCCCTAACTAACTCCAAATCTAAATAGAAGGAAATGAAAATATAACTTAAATGAATAAATATCCGTCCTCGAAGGATGAGGACTCACCAACTGGTAAAGCTGAGGACTTCAATGAGTGGTCGGCTAACGAAGCTACGACTGAGATCCTGCGGCTGTATCATAAAATGATATAGCATAAAAGTATGCATAAATACCTTGAATGTACTAAGTAAGTGATAGAAACCATACACAATAGAATAAATAACAAGAGAAATGCTGAACTGAAAGACATGCAATGACCAACTAACGCCACTAATCAAAATAACTAAAATATTGAGGTGGTCTAGAACACCCTGTCTGATGGTCAAAGCATGTTCTATGTCTGGGATACTGATCTAAATTGAACTGAACTGAGACTGGACTGAATTGACTGGTGGGAGAGTCTATAACCGACATGTAATTATGTGAGTTATACATGGAGTCTGATGTATACACCCCACCGTTAGGACCCAATATACCTTGTCAGGGTATAAATGCATGAACTAGGTGATCACAAAATTCTGGGGCCACACAAGCTAATAAATACTGTAACCTACGCTGACAACGTAGTTCTGAGAACCTAGGTATGCTGGAACCCTGGTCTGCTCGATGTTAAGTCATACTCCCACTAGATAATCCTAGACTGAATACTAAGCTGATAGCTTGAAATTGGGACCCAAGACTATTCAGGGATACACATCTGAAGTACCCTAAGAGTCTTATCGGACAAGATTTTGAAACTAGGTTCTAGACTGGTCAGAGCTACTTATCTAGAAGCGTCGTAACCTTCTAACAACAAACTGTAATCTGAACTGGGGTCCTAAGGATAGTCAGAGATATATATCTAAAGTGTCATGACCACCTAGTGGACCAATAAACTGAATTCTGAATCTGATTCTAATAATTGGGAGGTAATACTAACACCTCAGAAAATTCTGTAGTCAAACTGATCAGCTGACATTTCTGACAGACACTGAGAATTTTCATATTTTAACTAAAGCTAGGAAACCATGTACCTGACTGAGAATTTATCATATAAAATAATATGTGAATTCACCACACTGATATAATCAGGAAAATTTTGAAGTTAATCACTTTAGCAAGGTTCTAGTCTTTTCTACACTCGAAGACTAGAGCTAAACTCAACGTATAGGGATAGGCATCAATACTGTCACTAACTGGTGGAAACTATCCATAGTTAATATAACATAATAACTCCAAATGGATTAAACGAAGCATTACAAAGAATTTCTTAACATTTAAAAATTTGCAAGGCTAGAATTCAGTTTTACGGGAATAACATCAATTTAAACATGAACTGATGGAAATCATATCTGAAATAATCATGGATATAATTCTATGTGAATTCAAAGAAAACTGAGATATATTTCCTTCACATTCAAAAGCTTAGGGCTAGGATTTTATAGAGAAACTAGAGAAGGGTTTTGGGGGACACAAGGGAAGAACTATCCCCTTGTTGAATTCCCACATACCTAATAAAGAAATCCGATAGAATTCCTTGAGAATCTAAAGAGATGTAGACTTCCCTAGTTCTTGCTCTGAGAGTCCCTGAGAGAGTTCTACGATCTATTTTCTGAAGGTTTGAATGGGGAATGAGGAAAGAAACCGTTTAACCCCACTAATAATCCTGAAATTATGACTAAGACTATGTAGTTTAAAGTTTAGGAGGGTAGAAAATTACTGAAAGACCCTTAAAAACTCGTAGGGAAAAATTGAGTGTCAGTCCTCACGGGTGACCTAACGGGTCGTGGTCAGTGACCACGACTCATGGTCACACTCGTGGAATACACTACCTGGAGTACACTGAAGGCCATAATGAGGGACCTAACGAGTAGTGGTTGGTGACCACGACTTATGATCACCTCTTGTGGACCACACTTTCTAAAAAGCCATGGAGTACCACGGGTGACACCATGACTCGTGGTGTCCCAAATGAGTCGTGGTGAGGATCTGTTGGGTACACTGCCTCACATTTCTCAGCTACAAATTATCCTTGACCATGGTCCATATCACGACTCGTGGTCACATCCGTGGTCACCCAAACATCAATTTTTTTAAAACTAAACACCCAGGCCTCACCGTGAGTCACTTAATGACTCGTGGTCACCCTCACAGGTCACTCATTCTGTGACCTGGTGCAGATTTTAAAGTTTTCTCTGATTTAAGTCTCGGGTCTAGCCTTTGAGTTTCCGGGGCATTACAGTTGCATATGTGCATTACATCATTTGCGAGAGTGATTGTGCCTTACTATTCATGTTCAATATCTTACATTGATGAAGTTGAGAGAGGAACACCACTAAAAGTAAGGGGAACAGGAGGTCTAATTCAGTGTACTACTTGTTGCATGTGTCACACTTAATCATGTTAGCCTTTTTTGTTGAAAAGATGAGTCATTTATTTATAGAGGTTGTGTGTTCTTGACTGTGAAATCTTTCTATGTGCTTTGTTGAGATTAGTTGTATGATGATAAACTGCTCAATGTTTTCTCCATGCTAGTTGGTTGAGTATGAGTTGATGGAGGTGTCAAGTGTGATGGTGAAACATGATTTTAGGTTTGTTTTAAGGATTGTTCGAGGACGAACAATGGTTTAAGTGTGGAGTAGTGATGTTGGACATATTTTGATGCCCAATTGTCATGTTTTATCCACATTTAATTATGTTTTGAGTTCATAATCCTTTATTTATGCTTAAATTTATGTATGTGTGTGTTCTATGTGCTAACAAATAATTTTAGTTGATTTGAGTAGAAACCTAAGCAAAAAGAGCTCAAAATAATGCAAGGAATGAAGATTTGAGAATCTGACGGGTATGGTGTAGGGCGCCACTTTAGAGAAATAAATTCACAGCTTGGTGCTATGGCTGGTGCCCCGCACCAGCACTCAAACTTCAAAGAAAAAAATCTCAGGCTGGTGCTATGGCTGGGGTGGCGCGTTAGGCCTATTCTAGAGCTGAAAATTTGACTGTCTGTGGCGAGATAGGAGGGGCGGCGTGTCAGGCCCATTCTGGGGCCAAAAATACTGATTTTAAAGCCAAGTCTTGAAGGGCAGAAGCGTTATTTGAAGGCTCGTGTATATATATGACGACTAGGTTGTTTGTTACACATCGTTAATCATCTTTTATCAGTTTTTAGTTAGAGTTCGACATTGAGAGGAGGCTGGGCCGCCAGAGAGGAGTCTCAACTCATTCTCTTTTTCATATCTTGTTCATGACAGCTTGTAAGTCGTTCGGAAGGAAGACAAAGTTCTACAATTAGGTTTTCTCTTTTTTACTTCATATTTTTGTATGATAATGACTACTTATTTATTTTTTTGCTTGTCTATGAGTGGCTAAACTTATAATCTAGGGTTGTGTCCATGGTGGATGGTTGATTGTTTGAAAGCGTAATAAACTTGGTTTTGATTATTCTGTATGGTTGTTTGTATTTATTTGTTTTAATTTATTTTTTATGAGATTGATCACCTTGTAAGTAATTTGTTGGCTTTAGATTGAACTTGGAAAGGGGAATCAAATGGGTTAAAAATAAATACAAAATGAGAATTCAAAGACCCTTAAACCCATTGGTGATAGGATAGAAGTTGTTGTTGAGGATAGGGATATACCTTTCAACCCCGTTTAGTTGAAATACAAGTTGGCATAATCTTCGTTTCATGTTCTCCTGTGACCATAAGAATATAGGCGTTAGGGTGCATGAGATAGTTCTTTGATGCAAGGAATAGTAGTAAGAAATGGGATAGTAACTTGCAATTAACAACCGTAGGAAGAATCATGCTAGTTTAATTACGTCTAAAAAACACAACCTGAAACCAACCAAGTGTCATTGCCCTAGTTTGTCATCATTATCGAAATACAATCAAGCTTGCATTCGTTTGTAGTTAATCATTACATTTGAAGTTTA
This sequence comes from Datura stramonium, assembly GCA_018107945.1. NCBI lineage: Eukaryota > Viridiplantae > Streptophyta > Magnoliopsida > Solanales > Solanaceae > Datura > Datura stramonium. Next base: position 117,408 of record JACEIK010002474.1, read on the forward strand.
GTAGTTTAATTTTCCAAATAAATCTCCAATTTATTTGTTTCGTAGATTAGTGAAATCAAAATGACAACCTTATAACGATTAAATTGACAAGTCCCTGTGGGTACGATATCTGGACGTAACAATCCTATATTACTTGACGACCATGCGCTTACATGCGCTTGGGCGACATTAATGATGTAATACCCAAGAAAGGCCTAAGAATAGACTCAGGAGTTGAATTTGGAAAGTGCAGAAAAACTGGAAAAATATCACAAAACGGACGACTCAATGACTCATGGGTGGATACCACGAGTCGTTGAAAGCAGTCGTGGAATGGGGGTTCAGGGAAGCTATGGTGACAACGGACGGCGCCTGACAACGAGTCGTTGTTACCAGTCGTTAGAAGGACTAGGATTAGGCTGAGGGAGAAACAACGGGGCATCCCATGATTTGTGGTGAGGAGGAACGAACCGTTGTTTCAATTCATTGCTTGTGGGTTGAGGTTTCCAGTGCATTCAATGAATGGAGACCACTACTCGTTGGAAGACACCACGAGTCGTGGTGAGGCTCATGGAAAAGGAAGTCAAATTAGTCAAGGAGTTGAAGACGGTCGATTCAACGACCCGTGGTTTGAAGTAATGACTCATCCTGATGAGTCGTGGGAAGGATCTGAGATGTGTTATGAGACAGTGGACCTGACGACTTGATACCACGAGTTAGGGTATGTTGCCACGACCCGTAGGGTCGGTCGTTGGTCCGTCCGGGACAGTTTTCAGGAAAATAATTTTAAGGGCATTTCCGACTTTCCCACGCTTTTAGACCGTAAACTACATTATTTTGGATATTTTCTGAGTGTGATACGAGGAGTTAAGTCCTTTATTCATGCCCATTCTCATGCAAGAACTTTAGAGAGATTTTTGGGAGATTCAAGGTCTTCTTCCCCAAGTTTCCATCAATTTCTTTATGGGTATTCAAGGAACATTGAAATCAGTCCATTTCCAGGTATGTAGGGTTTTAGAATGGGTGAAATTCTTCCACACTCATGCCTAAAATTTCGAATTTAATCATAAATCCTCCTATTCAATTCCATGGGGTTTTGCCCAAATGCATGAAAATGTGATTTCTCTTTATGGGTTTGATTTAATTGTTGAATTATGAAGGATGGGCAGGTTTTATATTATTTTCTTGAAAAATTTTATTTCAAGATTTTTAAATCCAAAATGCCCATTGATGAGAGTTCATGAAAGTTATGATTTATGATGAATACTCAATAATTTGAGTTTATTGATTATGGAAAAGCATGATTTCAAGTTACCCATGTTTATGAACCTATTTTTGATAGAATTGAGTATGTCAAAGTATTGGACAATGCCCATATGTTGAAAAATGATTTATGATTTATGAACGAATTACATGATTTATTGATTTATGATGTTGGCCGATAAAAAGGCCTTGATTCTTGACTAATCATGTTTTAAAGGGGATCAATGATGATAAATGTTATATTTTAGCCAATGAATTTCTAATGCATGATGTCATTGATTTATGTATGAGCCTATAATGCATGTTTTTAGGGAGTCGTGTCTAGCACCGAGCAGCCCAGCGTTTAAAGGACTACGTCGATGTCTCATAACCACGTGCCACCATGGGTTCTAATGTTATATATTGTATTGATACCGATCTACTCAAATGTAATATCACGCCTAATGCACGTCCCTCGCTTGGCCCCCTCAAATGTAATATCACGCCTAATGCACGACCCTCGCCTGGCAAGCCAGGGTTGGCTCTGCCCACCTGAGTGAGATAGTTAGGGCATCATGAAAGGCTCTACCATGATGGTGTCGGTTATGACGAGTCCTCCCATTTTTCTGCATGTCTTATGCATTGTTATATTTATGTTATTGGCTCAAGTTATGTTTTGATAATGTTTACTTGCGATTATGATTATGAACGCTTTATGAATGATTTGAAAGCCTTGAGCCTTATATTTTCTATGGAGTTTATGATATATGCATGATGTCTTTCTCTTTTGTTTACTTATGAGTCTTATTTTACTTTTAAATGTCTGTTTTACTTACCTTGCATACTCAGTACATTTCACGTACTGACCGCATACTTTATGTGTTGTATCATTTCATGATACAGGGTCCGAATCTCAGGCTCATCCTCATCCTTAGTCCATCTCAGCTTATGTTCTCAGCTTATTGGTGAGTCCTCATGTTCCGAGGGCTAATTGACAGACTTTTATGTTATCTTACGTTTCAATATTGTTCGGGTTAGTTGGGGATGTTGTCCCATCAACCAATCGTATGTAGTGAGGCTTTCAAACCATGTGTAGTATTCAGCTTATGTGTACATCTAGTATTTTCTAATGTTATGCTATGATTATGTTTCCGCTATGTTTTTATGATTATCATTCTGCTTATTTGAATGAGATTAGTATATGCATGAGTCATGGGTCGACATGGGGTCCCTTGTCCCGTGTATACGATCCGGGTGTACGTTCAGGTCATGAAAAATGATATTTCTGATAGGATATCCTTGAGGTGATATGACAATATGGTCGGGGAAATGTAAGATTATTTGCTCGCGGGTGTAAATCTGAATGGCAAAATATTGAGAGTCTAATTCGGTTGAGTGATGATTATTTTGCGGACAATAGAGAGCGGGGAGGTGATCGGACTAGTATGGCTATAGGAGTATATTGGTGTAACTAAAGGGAGGGAGCTAAAATGAAGACGGGTAGTATAATATAGCTATGCTTAAAAACAATCTGAGGTAAGAAAAGAATGAAAAATTGGGAGAACCGTAATAGTAGGATTGAGTAAATAAACCGAGATGTCATGAAAATGGTTATGTGTGTAAAAAAAAGTTCCTTGCGATTGAATATTAAGGGAACCACCTTGTATATCCAATGTGATAAATTGATAACTTGATTATTGAGTTTTAGTTATTCCTAAATCGTTTAAAGATGATAATTTAATAGTGATAAGTTGCAAGATGAGAAATCTAAGTAGGAATCAACAAATTGTGAATGTTGCTTGGTATATTTTAGGATTGTGATAGATTGTTCTTTTTTATCAGTGACATTCTCTCTAATATCTATCAACAATCTCATTGTGTTGCCCAGCTTTGAGTAAGTAAGATGGATGAATTTGGAAGCAAGTGAAAGAACTAGTTGCATAGATATAGATGACTCTACACTTGGCTAATTAATAAATAACTAGAAAGATAGTGGGTCATAGTTTATAAGGAGTTAGACTGTAATTAATAATAAGTTGCACTAAGATTTAATGGGGAAGAATGTATTGGTCTTTGGACCTTGGTGGTGGGGTAAATACTATTTGTGATCATATTTATGACTGTGAGTATATGTTGAAATGATATTATATGAATTTATTTGTTCTCATGAGTTACCCTATGTATCATTGAGGTGAAATCGGTAAAATATGTTGAATTGTGTTGGTAAATATGCCTTCTGAATGGTTTTGTCATTGACTAATAATTGTTCAATTACTTTGATGATTATTGACTTGTATGTCCCTCTATTTTCATATGTGTTGACTTGCTGTAAAGTATGTTCATGATATGGGAGTTACGTAGTATTATGTCTTTATGATTGTCACTGGAATTGACTGAGATAATAGCCCGTGGAAGGGTAACCGATGAGTTTGATGAAGACCTATAATTGGTATGAGCACACAGACAAGTATGATATGATGTTCATATGGCTGGGTGTACAGGTAAGAGTACACAGACATGTATTATCTGAAGAGTTCATACGACTAAGTGCACAGTACATGGATTTATAGAGTCCTCTGCAGGTCATGACCAGAACGGTAAATATAAGACCTTCTGGCATGTGTGTACAGTGATATTCTATGTGAGGGTGTATGATGATGTGACTGAGGCATGCACCCGGCAGAGTACCAACTGGTGTGACGGTTATAAAAATTAGAACAGGTATATTATACTGTCCATATTACTGTGTGATAGAGCTCAGGGACTGGTATGATACT
>JACEIK010002474.1:122786-133345 GCA_018107945.1 Datura stramonium
ATCTTACTTTAAGAATTTAATTGAACATTATTAATAATTGATGTAAAAGTATGTCATTTGACATGTAATGTGCTAACGGAGCAATTAAAATTTGCAAAATATTATTGCACGGGAATATGCCTCGCTAATCATGTTCACCGAATTTTTTCAGATATGTTCAATAGGTAGTGAAGCACGAAAATAACTATATAACGAATTTTCAAAGTATTATGTATAGAGCCCTCAGGGTAAGAACTGGACAAAATGAAAAGAAAAATCAGTCATTGGACGAATTATTATTGGTAATAAAGGCATCCAATACAAAAATATTAATATTTATACATTTTTAAAATTTATTCTCTTTCTTCAATATTACAGCAAACGTAAGAGAAGGCGAAAGGTATTATTTAAGATTATTTTTTAATCATGTAAGAGGTCCAAGTTATTTTGAATACTTGTTGACTGTTAATGAAAAGACATGTGGAACATTCAAAGAAGCTTCAAAAGAAAGAGATTTCATAAGAATCAGATAATAGCATTTCTAAATGCTTACATGAAGCAGTCCTTTTCAAAATGTAATTAGCTTTGCGAAATTTATTTGTAATAATTTTAGTACATTGTAATTCGACGGATATTAGAAAGATCCGAGATACCTATTATGATGACATGTCAAAATATTTTAAAAGAATACATGAGAATTCTCTTATTGCTCAACTTCAATGCACACTAAGAAGTATAAATTATTTTTTAGAAAGCATTGGTAAGAGAGTCGAAAAATATGACATACTTAAGTTTGATCTGAGGTTGGATAATGAAATTATATCAGAATGCAGAGAAATAATGGAAGAGAAGACTATAATAGTATCTTCAGAAGATTTTGATGCACAATCAAAACTAAATCTTGAACAAGAGCAAGCATTCAAGACTATATTGCAAAGAGTCAAGTCTGGCCCGGCAGGATTATTCTTTGTCGATGAACCTGCAGGAACTAGAAAAACATTCCTATATCGTGAATTACTTACAAATATCATATCAAAAGGCATGATAGTGTTAGCAACAACAACAAGTGGTGTAGCAGTAGCTCTTTTATCAAGGAGTCATACGGCTCATTCTAGATTTGACATACCGCTTCAAAGAACTTATACGAAAGTCACACTTATGTCAAAACAAAGTGGTGGAGCTAAATTGATTAAAGAAGCCAAGTTGATAATCTAGGATGAAGCACATATGGACAACCATCAGATGATTGAAATGGTTGATAGGAGCATTAGATATATATTAGAAGTTAATAAACCATCTGATGGAAAAATAATAATTTTCGGAGGTGATTTTCATCAAGTCAAGTACTACCAGTAGTTTCAAAATCTACCATAATTGAAACTGTAAATGCAAGTTTAGTAAAATCGTACTTATGGCATCAGATGAAAAAAATTAAATTAACAAGAAATATGAGGGCAAGAACAAATCCAACATTCAGCGAATTCTTACTACATATAGGTAAAGGGAGAAACCTATAATAAGAGATGATTAATGCTTCTTCCAAAATAATTGGTTATTGAAAATAATGGTGATAGTACTGGTGAAGATAACTTAATAAAGGAAAAAATTTCGTCATTAGATGAAAATGCAAGCTGTGAAAAATACATGACGAAAAGGGCTATTTTAGCTAGTAGAAATGAATATATTGATCAACTAAATGAGATGCTAATTTTCAAGTTTTCTGGTGAAAGTAGAACATTTCTTAGTTTTGACTTTGGCAGAGGATGATACCAATAGTTACAATCAGAAAGATTACTTAAATACTTTAATACCAAACTGTCTACTTCCACACAGGTACATTTTTATATATTTAATATTACACAATTATATTTAAGAATTAAATTTCCCGTTTTATAATAGCAATTATTAATTTACAGTTTTTTTTTTAAGCTACAACTTGAATTATAAAGTTGAATTGAAAAAATAAGAATTAAATTATTATTAGATACCATTAATTGATAGAATATGTGAATGAAATAAAGAAAGATTTTCAATGACTATTAAATACATTATAACTGAAGAACTATATTTTTCAGATATGGTAAGTTAGGAAGAAAAATGCTCGACACATATGTTACTATACTTTTTTTTTCTTTGGTGACAGACGATATTATATATCAAACCATACTACTAAATACAAACCGAGTGTTAAACCCAGTAAATGCGCTAACCAGAGGTAATGTAACAGGAGCAGATATCATAGTAGTGTTACAAGTACTAGTATGTACATTTCAATATATTACAACGCCATTTTGTAGGCTACAAACTGAAGATGCCGTTGTAAAGGCATCTTTCTTAGATACGAGTTCCTGATTTGCCGCGTTGCAGGATTTTCATAACGCTAGTAGTGGTTGTTCAAAAAGTTTAGTAGTAGTAGATGAGGTGCCTGCCTAATCCAAACCTAGACGCACCAATTTGTCCGTCAAAAAGTTCTGCTCCCGATAGATATATTGGATAGGAGGGTTATGCATCATTTTGATCAAGTTTCTGCAATTATTTAACAAATGTGAATAAAGTATAATATCAGAAGATAGCAGGTGCCAACATCAGAAGAGAGTCTATTTCAATTTGGATGCAATTCCACTGTCAGTCGTGAGCTATGCGACGGCCTTGTAGAAGTGCTAATAGTTCAATAACAATAACCAGTCTGTGCGAGACAGAACCTGCAAAATCAAGGATCCAATTTCCATTTTGATCTCTAAAAATTCCACCAATGCCACAAGCTGCTTGGCAGCAGTTCTAGCCCCATTCATATTTAATTTAATAGTGCATTTACAGGAGGATGCCATTTTATGTGTAGTTCAGTGACAGTTACAGCAAGCTTTTTGTCTGGTGCTCCGAGATAGAAATATTAAGCGTTTTGAGGGAAGATATGGGGAAGATCAACCATATTATTTTTGTCTTCAAATATGTTCTTATTTGCGCGTGCACCAAATGTTCCATAGACAGAAAGGAAGGAACTGTTATTAGTCGATACCATAGGGATTGGACTCTTGTAATGAAGAAGTTGCTTTAACCAATCTGCCAGGTTAGTCAGAGAGACAGGATTATGAAGGAGCTTGATAAACTCGTTCATGCCTAGTTGGCTCCAAAGCGCCGCCAATTTAGAACAGTGAAGAAAAATATGGGGTACGTCCTCTAGCTGGTCTCCAGCATAGAACTTACAAAATGGTGAAATGGGAAATTTAAGTATGACTTAGGTAAGAGGCTGTAGGAAGACTATTGTGACGCCCAAGCAAGAAAAAATTTAATTCTAGGCAAAGTAGGTAATTTCCATAACCAAGAAAAGGAGGTGTCTGCTTGTAAAGTGTTATTACGGAGTGATGCATGTGAGGATTTGACTGAGAATTTTTCAGAATACGTTAGTCCCCAAACAATTTTATTAAAGGAGGAGGAGTTTAGTTAATTGGGAACTTGTAATTAATAATCTTCACAATATCTTTTTTATATCTTTCTTAAATGTAATTTCTCATCAATTCATTTTTTATCTATATGCAGGTTAATTTTGAAGAAAAATGCATCTATCATGTTATTAAGAAATTTGGATTCTTTCAATGGCTTAAGTAATGGTACAAGAATGATATGCAGAGGTTTTGACATCAACATCGTACATGCTGATATAATGATGGCCAAAATGCTTTCAAACATGTATTTATCTCAAGAATTCAACTATCGCCTCCTGAAAATGAAGGTTACCCTTTCAAATTCATTAGTAAACAATTTCCAACACGATTATGCTTTTCAGTGACAATAAATAAAGCACAAGGACAAACAATACCAAATATTGGACTATACTTGCCGCAACATATTTTTTCACATGGACAACTATACATTACACTCTCAAGAGGAATGAATATAAATGTCAGTAACAAAGATTTTGATCATGATAAAACAATCAAAATGACAAAAAAGAACATACACCCAAAACATCATCTACAAAGAGATATTAGATCACATATAATGTCATATCATTACATGGCACAACAAATTATTTACATTACAAATATATTATAACTTACTCACCTTCAATATTTGTGTTTGCAGGTTCAGAACACAATTACATTAGATTTTACTATTATGTCAATGTAATGACATTTATTCGTTTATTTTAACAGACATTTAAGTGGCCATACTCATAAATATATATTAAGTTAGATGTATCAAACATAATCTTTACTTATCTCATATATAAAATAGCTTTAATTATAAATACAATATACAATGCTTCACTAAATTATTCATTATTGCAATTGAGAAGTAGTAGACTCATATCGTATTTTTAATAAACGCATGACACATGTGCATCGCAAATACATTAAACTAGTATAATCAAATAACAAGAAAAAACACACACAGAGAGGGAGAGAGGGGGAGAGAGTAAAAAAAGGAAATAGAGAAGTGACTCTTCCTTCCTTTTTTGAGAGTATATTCAATTGGACAGGAGAGGTGTACACATAGAAAACTAATTTAGTACTACAATTGTTTTTTTTTTTTTGTTTTTGATAACCTATTTAGTACTACAATTGGTTTCACTTCTCAAATAGGGAAACCATTAGGGAAGCAATCATTTTTGGTTACTGGACATCCACCAAGACCAGGTGGTTTATAACGGTTGATGCATAATGCCCAGAGAAATACGAAGAGAAGATAAGAGGTAAGTACTATTATTAGTCAGACATTATATGTATCAATTAACAATATTGTAAATATGCCCCAATCATTTCATCACACGGACATGAAAATTGCACCTGCAAAGCTATTCATCGCATCCAATATTCCGGTGTTCAGTAATAGGAACATAAGCATAGTAAGACTGTTTTAGAAGCAACAATCAAGTCCCCTATGTGATGATCATTCCTCTTCCGGTGATAAATGATTTGAAGTGTAGTATCCATTGTATCGTTGGTTTTTTCGTTCTTCTGTCTTCCTATATTCTGCATGTCTTCTACAGTAATATCTCACATCAACTGCTACATTGAGCTCAATACATAAGGCCATCTACTATGAATTATGAAGATGCTCATCGAGGTCCTGGCTTTCCGTAGCCTAGAGTGATAAGCTTTTGCACCAGCTTTTTCTCAGCAGCTGCCTGAATAAGCAAGAAAGGGAAAATTACAATCACACTAACAGCTGGATATATATACACAAGATGAGATAATGTAATTTTATGGACAATAGGTAATCTACAATTCCATGTAGTTATCAGCTATAATGGAAATGACATCCAAATAGAATTTTGGACAAGGGAACCCAAACATGCAGAGCGTAGAAAACTAGAAAAAGAAGAATAAATAAAGTGGGAACAGAAAGAGATCAAACCTCAAGCATGGGGCTGTTCTTGGGGATATTAGAAGCTAGTACAACATTGATTCCAGTCTTAAGAACTGCACACAAGGAGCTATTTCAGACAATGTACCAAGAGAATAATGTCTGGGACTGACTTATTTTGAGTACTAATAATATACCTATTCGACGGGCAATACCAGATCCTATATTATCAGATGATCCTCCTTTCAAGGAACTCACGCTAACAGTATTGCTCTGCACGACATAAAAAATGACAACTGAAATAGACAAGACAAGTTGCAACTACCTTCACCATCTGAAATATGACATACATTCCCTACCCGAACATCTATTTATTTAAGGGAATACGGACAAAGGTTATGGGAGAGTACTGCAAATTCTGAAGAGGTTTTTAATATCTCATCTTGAGTTTTCAAATTCCCATCTTGTTTTGTTCCCCTGCTTATTATCATTCTCTTCATTTCTTTTAACTTATTTAATCAATATTACTTTTTCTTTACGAGTATTATCAGTACGAATCTCAGTTCTCATTAACTTTATCCGGAAGCAATTAGTGGAAGAGAAAGGTGGCAGTAAAAAGAAAAAATACAAGTGCAATATATGTCAAGTTCCAAACTTACAGGTCTTGTTGGAGCAGCTGCATACAGATCCCCAAATTTGGTGGAGTTGCAACCAATCCACGCATATATCTATATCGGATGAAAAGAAATTACTGTAAATGAAGAGTAACCTATTTATTCAAACTTGAAGACATTTCACACGCGTAATTAACAAAATTCAACAATTACAGCAACTAATCCGGAAATTCATTTAATTCTATACACTACATCTCACTTTGATAGAAAAGATGTAAATGGGTCATAAATGCATCAGCAGCGTTTTTCCTTCAAAATGCTAACATTTGTATTAACTGAACAGTCTCAATTTTCTGTGGCAATTGCTGTCAAATGTGAACTTCTAAGCCCCCCATGCCCAATCTATAAAACTGCTTAATGAAATAATGAACCTTCAAATTCCTACTTGAACAACTTTTTATTGATCCATTTGAATCATTACCAAAATAAGATAGCTTCAATCTTGACGATTGCTTATTCATAGGCTATTAGAAGCTTAAGACAGGCCACTATGGTGAAATTGGTCGACACGCCACTCTTAGGCAACAATGCTAATGTATCCACAAATAATAATAATCGAAGAAACACCTCAATTGCAATAGAAAATAAATCCCAGAGCACATTAAGTCAATGTCTCTCAACTAAATCAACCACCAGTTTGCACATACTACCAAGTCCATGGCAGACCCGAATATCATAAGTAATTAAATACAATTGTCTGCTGAATACTTTTAATACCATGATGGCTAACTTTCTTGTGGCTTCAACTGTAATTTTCATTCATAAGCAATTGATTTATAAACATCCTCAATCAATCATTAAGACTCAATCCCAACCAAATGGGCTTTGGCTATTTGAATTCTTGGAAACACTTTTGCTCAATTTGGAGCGACATCATTCCAATATCACTTTTGTTCTCTAAATCGCAAACCTATTCCTACAGTAATATACAAGCTCTTTAACCAAACAAACGAGATTCTAGGCCAAAACTAGAGTTCATACACTGTAGCAAAGAGTAACCAAACTTTAATTACAATGTATTGGTAGTCTATATGGATCCTTAGCTTCCATTGTGTTTTATCCTTAACTAAGTCCACATTGGTTCTGTGAAACAGTAGATATTTTAGACAACCTCCTTCCATGTAGTGTTGGGTCAATCTAATTTTCTTTCAAACACCTTTAGCTATCAAAGTGTTGTACTTATGGATCAGTGCAAAGTGGAGGTCTAAATAGGGCATATGTCAGACGACACCTTTAGCTATCAAAGTGTGATTTTGGCAGAAAAACTTCACTCTATGTGATTTTGGGTGAATGTCATTTTCTTTCAAACACCTTTAGCTATCAAAGTTGTTGTACTTATGAACCAGCGCAAGCGGAGGTCTAAATAGGGCATGACGAAACTATGTTAACGGACCTTTTCTCCTTTTATCCAATATTTGAACATATGCTGGATATAGCCTTGTCAAAATAGTGACTTCTTTGGCTTTTCAAGGTCCTGAATTGCCAAGCAAAACCCAACCCAAAAAATTTCATATTCCAAATCTTCCATAAATTTTGGTTTTTCTTTTAATTCCTCTAACATACTACTGCGTGCTTACTTTACCAACTCAAAAACGAGAAAAATTTCACTTTCTGATAATTTTATAACAAACTAGTTGTATAAGAAAATGCATATCGATAATCTTTGGTTAATTGGAATAAAGGAGCTACAAAAACCTGATTCTGAAGACGAATGATCTGAAAGTAGAGAGTAGCATCGTTAGACACTTCGGAGAAGCACGTGACCTGCACGCGACTTCCATCATCACCTTCTTCTGCAACCTTTAACTGATTCATCGTGTCAGTAACAACGTCAATTCTTCCATTAGAGGAGGAGGACGACGGTGGTGGTTCCTCAAACCCTTGTCGCAAATCCATTTTCCAGATAGAGTGGAGAGAAAATGGAGCTGAAATTGAAGAAACGAATAAGCAAATTCAAAATTACGAGGTTTTGCAGGGGATTTTGGAGGTGTTTTAAGAGGGTTTTGAAAGAGTTACGGCTGCCGGGTCGCCTGTGACGGGTGGGGAAGCCCCGATCTTTACCCGATCCATGTTAAAGTTCTATACTACATACGGTTTAAACTCAACTCACCAGATGTGTCAAATGCACGACTTATTTTTCCTTTGCAAGTTCAGTCGTTCTTACCTAGACAAGAGGAAAAAGCATAAAAAGGGTCTTGGCACTGACNATTATCTTTTCATTTGTATTTTGTTTCTTATGATTTATTTAAGGAAAAAAGATCAAAAGTATCCCTCTACTTTTGTTTATTAGCTAATTTTACCCCTAATTATATTATCGGGCCAAATATGCACCCGCTGTTAAGAAACTTAACAAAAATATCCTTATTTCTAATAGTTTTTCACCATTGCAATTAAAAAGCCACATGGCTTGAGATTTGGATGAGGTGGATGCCACGTGGCATGCCACCTCAGCGCCAATTTTATATTTCCTTCTCATTTCAATTTTTTAGTCTTTATTTTTTCTTCTTTACCTGGCTCCGCCGCAACCTCCTTGACGATGTCATCAACCTCTGAGCAACTCCTCAACTCCCCGCAAACCCTATTAGATCTCTCTCAAAACTTCTCCCACTCCTCCAACCAAATCTCTCAAAAGAAAAAGATTCAACAAAATTGTTTGATGGGATTCACTCTCTTCGTGATTCTCCCTCTCCTCCAACCCATTTTGTACAGCTTTATTTGCATCAGTTTCTTTAGTGGAGGTCTCTGTTTTTATTCTTGAAGATCTCTTTGACAAAGCAATTTCCCATTTTCTTTCATTAGCTCCATCCATTTCTATCGGCTCTTACCTGTATTCTTGGCAACAAAATGTTGTATCCCCTCTGTAATCAAAATAAAAATTTCATTCCCGATCAGATCCCTCTTTCTCCAAAATAAGAACTAACAAACAGAATTATATTTGGGGTCAAGATCTTTCATGATTTACGATAATTATATATATCATAACTGAGTCGAATTCACGAGTTAAACTGTTTAATACACTCCTTTTTAATTTATTAAAAAATAATGTTAACCTGCACATGAATATGTCATGGTTGTGAGCCAAGGGTCTTTGGCAAACAGTGTAGGATAGTGCAGCTGCCTTCATTATTCTTTCTGTTATGATGATGAAGAAGAAATTTGAAAAGAAAAACTTTATGGTATTCTATGTTGCAAAGTTTGGCAGAAGATGGAGATTGTGGTGGAAGAGCTAGCGGACGAGAGGGAGAGGTTTTGGGAGATATCAGAGGTTTGCGTGGAGTTGAGGATGATGGTGTCGACGGGTTGCGCCGGCTTAAGAAAAACAGAAAATAAAAAGAAAAGTAAAAGAAGAAAAAATAAAGACTAAAAAATTGAAATGAAAAGGAAATATAAAATTGGCGCTAAGGTGACATGCCACGTGACATCCACCTCATTCAGATGTCAAGCCATGTGGCTTTTTAATTGTCATGGTGGAAAACTGTTAAGAATAAGGGTATTTTTATTAAATTTCTTAACGGCGGAGACATATTTGGTCCGATAGTGTAACTAGTTAGAAAAGTTAGCTAATAAATGAAAGTAGAGGGGTATTTTTGACCCTTTCCTTTTTATTTAATCATCAAAAGCAAAAGACTTTATATATATGTGTGTGTGTGTGCGCGCGCGCGCGCATACAAAGATAAAGATAAATATATCTAAATCGAAAAATATCTATTTTTTACAAGTTTTTTGGTACTAGCCAATTTGGTATATCTTAGGTAGTCTAAATTAAGATAAATTTTTTTATATAATAGGATTTAAAGAAGTTTGAACTCGTTCATAAGTTTCATAATTTAGATATATCAGGAGAAGAAATTTCATATTCTTGATTGCTTCCTTTCATTTCATATTCTTGATTGCTTCCTTTCAAATTAATAAATTATTTACTTGTACTTTTCATTTGTAGAAAATATGCACATTGATTAGACTTACTCTATATATTTGTTAGCACTAATGCTCCTTACGATATTTTAATGATGACTATTAACAAAGTTTCTGAATGCTGAAATTAGAAGATATGTCGCTATAACAATCGAGAATCTGCTCCAGAAATTGAATAGAACAGAAGCAACAGCAAATCAATCAATCCAAGTATAGAACAGAGCATAAAAGGATAATAAATCGTGTAGATACAAAAAGACTCTACCAAAAGGAAAAGAAAGAAAACTTCTCTTCAGCTAAAAAAAATTAATGGAGGCCATGTCAGGTTTAGAGATAATGCAAAAAGTAAAGTGGTTGGAATGGATTAATCACTATCAGTCCATTATGCGACTTAATTGAAGTGTATTGTTACATCCCATAAATTCTTGACACGTAGATGGCCTACTCGCATATTGGTTAAGAGTTTTAGAATGCCATACATGCTAGAAAAAGGCCGGGGGAAAGATTGGACAAGCGCCAAGTCGGCGCGTCGCAAGGCAAAATGCGACTTATAAATCGCATTCCATGAATGCGACTTATAGGTTCCAATTATATATAAGCCTCCAACTTCGGTTTTTGCTTCATTTCACTTATAATTTCCAATGAACAAACAGAAAACAGAGGGTACGTGAGGTTCTTGATAAT
>JACEIK010002474.1:160570-171039 GCA_018107945.1 Datura stramonium
TTGACTATACTTCAACTTATCGAAAGACGATCAAAAACTCGTAATTTGTAGGGAATCTAGAAGGGAGAAATACTTACTTTAGGCACGTGATCATACTGACACTAGTTTGAAATAATTCCACCAACTTAGGCTCGGCAGGACGACAATTCACCGGGCGTATTTTACGAAAATAACTCCGCAGCCTTATACTTCACTACCCGGAGTTAATTTATATTTGGACGACGTTTAGTGGCGTAATCGTACGATTTTTAATAGTTTCCCTTCATCTCTAATTTCTGCTAGCCGTGGATTTATGAAAATGACTTAACATCTAAGTGTGAGGCCTTTATATACTTGAGGCATCAGACAAGGCAACGTGACACGTTGCCCAACGCGCTGATTCTGCTCTGTGCCACGTTGGCTAACGTGGAGGAGCAGCTCCGTGCCACTTGCCCCTCTGGGCCGCTTGGTTCGGCCTCCTCTCGCGAAATCCCAAATTGGCACTCGTTCGGCCTTTCCCCGGGCCCTTTCCTCGTACATGTGGCACTCTAAAACTCTCCACCAACATGCGAATAGGCCGACTAAACTCTATAAACTTATTGTGTGTAACATAAAAATCTTGAAATTGAACCCATAGAGTTTAAATCATAGACATGCCTCTGTATTAACTATGATGAAACCTTTGCTCCGGTAGTCCAATTGGAATCTATTCAAATTTAACTTGCTTATGGTTTGTTTAAACATTTTGAACTATTTCAAATGGATGTAATTAGTGATTTCTTAAATAATTTTATAAAATAAGAAGTTTTTGTAAAACAACCTCCCGATTTTGAAAATTCCTTTTGTCCTGACTACGTTCTCAAACTCTCTAAAGCTCTTTATCATCTTAAACAAGCTCCTAAAGCTTGGTATGAACGCCTTAGTTCTTTTTTAATTAATAATAATTTTCAAAGAGGAAATATTAATACTACTCTTTTATCCAATGATTGTTATACCCTGGGAACCCACAGATCAGATTCGGGAGTCAAAACGGTGAAAAACTGAAATTTCACACTAGGTCACATGATGAACCATGAGGAGGCCCATGAGGAGTGAACACGAGTCGTGAGGTGACTCGTGGTCCAGCAGGGTTGGCAGATTTTGTAGAGGAGACCACGGGCATGACCACGAGTTGTGGCCAGGCCTCACGACTCGTGAAGTCACCTGTGGCCTGGACTGGATGCTGGACGAGGATTTTTGGGCAGTGTTGACCATGAGTCATGGTCACCCACCATGATTCGTGGTGTCCTCAGTGGGGTCCCAGGGTGAAATTTCGGCAGTGTACCTCAAGACTCAGGCCACGAGTTGTGGCACCTCATGACGAGTCGTTGGGTCCCTATTGGGACCCCCTGGCAGTTATTCTTTTGCGAATTAGTAAGGGCCTTTTCGTAAATTCCTAAGATCTTAAGGCCTAAACTACGATGTTTTGGGTTATTAATAGGGAAATTTAAAGGGGTTAAGTTCAGTTTTCACTTCATTCATTCATGCATGCAAGGTAGGGGAAGTAGGAGAGTGATTCAAGCTTAGAACTCATTAATTCATTGCAACTTCTTCTTGGGTTATCAAGAGAGGTTAAGAACTAGTTACTCCCAGTTATGTCAGGCTATCAATGGGTGATTTCTTCCATACCCATGTCCCTCCTCTACGATTTTACTTAAATTTCATTAAAAAACTCATGGGTTTGATTATTAATTATAATACTATTAATTTGGAAGTTCTATGTATTTAAGCCTAATTAAGCATGCCCCATAGTGAATTGATTTATGATCTAATTACCCATTGATGATATTTGTAAGCCCAGCATGAATTATGATTTAAATTATGAATTTATTATGTTACCCATTACAATTTTTATCAAATTCAAGCTACATGCATGATTTACGAGTATGTACGAGCCTTATGAATCATGAATTATGTTTTTGGCTGACTCACGGGCCTTATGTCATGGCTAGTTCATGTATGTACAAGTATGTTTATGATTTTAATGATTGAACTAGCCCATGAATTCATTCATGTTATACTATGAGCACTATATATGTTTTGGGAGTAGTATCTAACACCGAGTAGATTTGGGGCCTAGGTTTTGCCCTAGATCTCATAGACTACGTGCCACTGTAGGTATGTTAGGACCTCCTATGGACTGTCCCTGGCCCAAATGGACTTTTCATGGTGATACCACACTTTGATGGTTCTACCCTTGGCAAGGTACAAACACCCTCCCGATTAGGGTAACAAGTCGGGCTTCATGTATGCTCATATGGGGTATATCGGTTAAGAGAATCTCTCATTGTTCCTCATGATTTATGCATTGATTATGTATATTGTCTCAATTCATTTTAAATAAAGCTTTACTCTTATGATTATGAATATGATTGTGTTACGAATGTTTTAAAAACTTTGAGCCTTATGCTATGTTCCGATATTTATGTCATGAGCATGTTATCCTACTCTTTTGATCATTTATGAGATTTCCTTATTTTAAATGTCTGTTTTACTTACCTAGCATACTTAGTACATTCCAAGTACTGATCACATACTTTCTATGCTGTATCATTTCATGATACAGGACCCGGCTCTCAGGTCACCCTCCTCAGTAGTGTTTCAGAGATTGCTATCAGCGTACTTGGTGAGGCCTCATGTTCCGAGGGCCATATGCTTAGACTATATGCTTTTCTTTCAGTTTCTGTTTTCGCTGGGTTAGTTGGGGAGTTTTCCCATCAACCCGTCTTTCATGATTAGAGGCTTTTCAAACTACCAGTTATATTCAGCTGTCGTGTATGGATTATGTATTGTATTTTGTCCGTAATTTTGACATGTTTACATTTTCTTAAGTTAATACTTCCGCTTATGTGATGGCTTTAGATGTATGCTCATGCCATGGGCTGACTTGGGGTCCCTCGGGGCTCTTTGTCCCGTGTCTACGACCTGGATGTACGTTTTAGTCGTGACAAACTTGGTATCAGAGCCATAGGTTTGAAGTGTCCTAGGGTGTCTAAAATCCGCGTTAGGTAGAGTCTTTTTCATGGGTGTGAAGCGCGCCACACATATGACGAAGAGGCTACTAGACGCTTAGGAAATGTTCCCTTCTTTCATGATCTATGTCGTGCGATGAAAGTCCTCTACCCTTATAATTCATGCTATTCGTGATTGCAGAATCATGCCTCCACACAGAGTGAATGCCAGAAGAAATGGTAATGGTAATGATCATGAGGGTGTCAATGGTGAGGAGCATCAGCCAGCCCCACTTGTTCGTGAGGAGCACGCACTAGAGCTAGCTGCCCATGCTAAGTTTAGGGCAGTGATTCAGATTGCCATGACAGCCCAGGTTTAATGGGAATGTGGCGGTAGCCAGGGTGAGGGATTTCTTGAGGATGAGCCTCCTGAGTTCATGGGATCGAAGTTGGACGAGGACCCCCACGATTTCGTTGAGGAGAATCTGAAGATCACCCAGGTTATGGGGGTGAACAATAGAGAGTGTGTTTACTTAACCTCCTATCAGCTAAAGGGGGTATCTCACATATGGTTTAAGCAATGGAGAGATGCTAGGGCAGTGGGTGCAGGCCTGATAGGTTGGGAGGAGTTTCACACGACATTTATGGATGTGTTCTTCCCTTGGGATATGTAGAAGCTTAAGGCGTCCGAGTTCATTAATTTGAAGAAGGGTAACATGTCCGTGCAGGAGTATGCATTGGATTTCACATGATTATCCAAGTATGCTCCAGAGTTGGTGGCGGATCAGAGGGCTCGGGTGAGCCATTTTGTGCTTGGGGTGGAGGATTACTTGGACAAGGATTGCAGGATCACCATGCTTCATTGGGATATTGACTTCCTCTGTATTGTATTGCATGCACAACAAATGGAGTCGGTCCACCGGAGGCAGAGGGAGTCCAAGAGGGCTAGGACCTACAACTATGGGGTTTCTCAAGTCATGTCAGGGGGTGGACAACACCAGCAATCCCAGCACAGGCCCATCTCTCCAGCCCTATCATCGGCCAGCACACCATCTAGGTTTAGAGGAGATTAGAGGAGCAGGGTTTCATGCTCGATGGATCAGGGTAGCATGCAGATGGCGCACTTTTCTAGCCTGTGCGAAGTACGTCAAGAATCATCCGGGGAGGTGCCTAGTTGGCTTAGATGCGTGTTTTGGGTGTGGCAAACCCGGGAAAAGACTTAGGGATTGCCCCTCAGCTAGATCAGGGGTCGGAGGAGCCCGTGTGACAGCAGCTAGTGTTGCTGCTCCAGCAGCACATCCCCCTTAGCAGGGTGCCTCTACTAGTTCAGCAGGCGGTCAGCGCCAAAACAGGTTTTATGCTCTAGTACCCTGCCAGGAGAAAGAGGCTTTTCCAGATGTGGTCACTGGTATGTTACAAGTCTTCCATATTGATGCTTATGCCTTGTTAGATCTAGGAGCAACCTTATCTTTTGTGACTCCTTATATTGCTAGTAGTTTTGGAGTTAGCCCTGGAATCCTGTCAAAATCGTTCTCAGTCTGTACTCCAGTCAGTGATTCAGTTGTAGCTAGGTGGGTGTATAGAGGTTGCCCCATCACGGTGTTGCATAAGTTTACCTCCGCAGACTTAATAGAGTTAGCTATGACTGACTTTGACCTCATTTTGGGCATGGATTGGTTGTTTGCATGTTATGCTTCGATTAATTGTAGAACACGTTCAGTAGAGTTCAGGTTTCTAGGTGAGCCGGTCTTGGAGTGGAAGGGTAAGTCAGTTGTACCAGCCGGTCGGTTTATTTAATATCTTAAGGCTAGGAAAATGATTTCTAAGGGCTGTATGTATCACCTAGTTAGGTTTAAGGATGTTGAGTATGAGACCCCGACTATCCAGTCATCTCCAGTGGTGTGTGAGTATCTAGAGGTTTTTCCCGATGATTTGCCAGGTGTTCCTCCATAGAGGGAAATTGATTTCGACATTGATCTCTTACTGTCACGACCTGAACGTACACCCGGATCGTATACATGGGACAAGGGACCTTGAGAGACCCCAAGTCGACCCATGACACATGCATACAACTAATCTCATTTAGTAAAGCGGAAGAGTTAGCTTAATAATCAAGAACTGAATGAAACCATGACATGAAATATAAAAGACGACGGTACATGATCCAAACATAACAACGGAATACTTCATATAGTCTAAAAAACCTCTAGTCATAATAGATGGGTTGAAGGGACAAGACCCAAACTAACCCTAACATACTGAAACTAAATGATAAACTAAATTTGAACATAAAGCCCTCAAAACACAAAGACTCACCAATAATCTGAGAGTGAGAGCTGAGATAGACTAAGGATGAGGATGAGCCTGAGATCCAGACCCTGCATCATGAAACGATATAGCACAGAAAGTATGCGGTCAGTATGTGAAATGTACCGAGTATGCAAGGTAAGTAAAACATACATTANCATAAACTTCGTAAGAAAACATGAGG
This sequence comes from Datura stramonium, assembly GCA_018107945.1. Lineage (NCBI taxonomy): Eukaryota > Viridiplantae > Streptophyta > Magnoliopsida > Solanales > Solanaceae > Datura > Datura stramonium. Next base: position 166,031 of record JACEIK010002474.1, read on the forward strand.
CTCAAGGCTTTCAAATCATTCATAAATCCTTCATTATCATAATCGTAAGTAAACTTTATCAAAACATAACTTGATCCTATAGCATAAATGTAACAATGCATAAAACATGCGAAACAATGGGAGGACTCATCATAACCGACACCATAATGGTAGAGCCTTTCATGATGCCCCAACTATCTCACTCAAGTGGGCAGAGCCGACCCTGGCTTGCTAGGCGAGGGTCGTGCGTTAGGTGTGATCACAATTGAGGGGATCATTATCAATACAATATATCATTAGAAACCCACGGTGGCACGTGGTTATGAGACACCAGCGTAGTCCTTTTAATGCCGGGCTGCTCAGTGCTAGACACGGCTCCCAAAAACATGCATATAGGCTCATACGTAAATAAATAACGTCATGCATTGAGATTCATTGGCTAAAATATAACATTTATCATCATTGATCCCCTTTAAAACATGCTTAGCCAAGAATCAAAGGCCCTTTTTATCGGTCGACATCATAAATCGATAAATCATGTAATTCGTTTCATATATCGTAAACCATTCTTCAACATGTGGGCATTGTCCCAACACTTTAACATACTCGATTCTTTCAAAAATATGCTCATAAATATTGGTAACTTGAAATTATGCTTTTCCATCATCAATAAACTCAAAATATTGAGTATTCATCATAAGTCATAACTTTCATGAACTTTCATCAATGGGCATTTTATGTGGGTCAGTACTTGGAAGGTACTGAGTATGTAAGGTATGCAAGACAATTCTTAAAAACATGAAAGTTATAGGAGTGGGGACATCATGATCATAAAAACTGAAATCATAAGGATATCGTAAGGCTCACTATTTTCCAAAATATTCGCAAACCCGTCATAGTCAAAACATGAGAGAAAACAATTCATAAAATTTAACTTGAGCCAAAGAACCCAATCATACATGCATTAAAACCATGAGGAACAATGGGAGATTTTTATAACCGACATACCCTATACGAGCACTCATGGAGCCCGACTTGTAAGCCTAGTCAGGAGGTCGTCCATACTTTGCCAAGGGTATGAGCCATGAAAGGCATGATATCACTCATGAAGACCCCGTAGGGCATAGGGGAAAGACACTGAGGCGGTCCTGAACATAACCTAGGTGGCATGTAGTTCTGAGATTCGAGGAGTAATCTAGGCCCAGAACCTACTTGGTGTTAAGTACTACTCTCAAAACATGCAACGTGCTCATAAAATTCATAAATGACATGCATGGCTAGTTAAATTGTGATAATCATAACATGCTTGAGAATTCGTGATACTAGCCATGGAAAAAGGGCCCTTGGTTCGGCCAAAGTCATAGTTCATGAATCATAAGCGACATGTAGGCATTACCCATAATTTCAATCATACCTGAAATGCTTAAATTTATGGAAAACATGATCATAATAACATGAGTAATTGAAAACGTGCTTAATATTCAAAAGTTCATATCATGCTTTAGAAACCACAAAAATCATGAATTTCATTAAAAACCCCATGACTTAGGGTACATGTGCTTTTAGGGATTAAATCATCAATATTGAAGAAAATAAGTGAAAACAACCCAATAATTCAAGCCTATTATTCTAGACATACTACCACATGCTCATAGTAATTTTTGAGGAAACATGCAATTGGGTTATGACCCATCAAGAGTTTGTAATTTAAACTAAGTATTTGAGAGAAATTGGGCATGGGTAGGGACTAAACTACCCATTCAAAACCCCACATACCTGGAATTACGTGATTCTTAACTCCCTTGAGAAACCCTAGGTGGAAACTTGAAAAATCTTGAAGAAGACACTTGAACCCCCCTCCTACTCCCTTCTCTTGATCTTGCAAAATGCCAAATGAGACTTAGCATGAGTTTTTCCTCCTAAAAAGACCCTGTCCCGACCTCAAAATGACGTAGTTTAGGTCCTAGGAGCATAGGAAATTACGAGAAGGCCCTTACTAATTCGCAGGAAATAACTGCCAGGTGACCCTAACAGGGGACCTGACGACTCGTTACCAGGGACAATGAGCCGTTGGGTCGTTTCATCGAGTCCACTAGAACTTTTCACCCGGGATCTTAACGGAGGACATGACGACTTATCCCCCAAGGCAACAGTTCGTTACCAACTTCTGTCAAGCACAGTGCCTCATCTTTAATCAAATTTCTATAGGCTTGCTCACGACCCACCTCACGAGTCATTGGGGATGGCCACGACTCGTGGGGTCTCATCCGTTAGGTACACTGGTCAAACCTCCCAGATAACCCTTAACCTCACCCCACAGGAGACTTGACGACTCGTGGTGGCTGACCACGAGTCGTTCCCACGCCCGTGGGGACCTCACTCTTTAGCACAGTCCAACCTTCCCATGAGCCACCTGACGAATCATGAGGTCTCCTCACGAGTTGTTTAACGACTTGTTCTGCACTGCTAGAACATTTTTGAGATTTTCCCCGTTGACTCCTGGGTCTGATCCTTGGGTTCCTAGGGTATAACATGATACATGTAACCCTTAGAGATCGTCTTCTTGGCCTTAAGATAGGAAAGAAATTGACCTGCTGGTACCGTCGAACTACCCTTCCACTTCAACACTGATCACTCAAAAATGAAATTCCACATGGGTCCTACAATTAATCGAAGCATAACATGCAAACAACCAATCCATGCCAAGGATAACATCAAAGTCAGTAATGGCTAACTCTACAAGGTCTGTGGAGGTAATCTTATGCAACACAGTGACCGGGCATTCTCTATATACTCGTCTAGCTATGACCGAATCACCAACAGGGGTCGAAATTGAAAACGATTCTAATAAGATCTCGGGACTAACTCCAAGGCTATTAGCAATGTAAGGAGTCATGAAAGACAAGGTAGCTCCCAGATCTAGCAAGGAATAAACATCAATATGAAAGACACGGAACATACCGGTGACCATGTCTGGCGAAGTCTCTTGCTCCTGGTGCGAGGCAAGGGCATAGAATCGATTTTGACGCTGCCCGCCACCTCTACTAGTTGACGCTCCCTGTGGAGCGGAACAGACTGGAGCTTCTACTGTCCCGGTGGTCTATGCACGTCCCCTATTATCATCCTATCTAGCATATGGTCACGATCGGCGCATGTGCCCAAATCTACCACACTCACAACAAACACTTGAACTGAGCAAGCACTCCTCGGCATGACTTTTGCCGCATTTCCCATAGGCCGGAGAGGTATGCTCTAACTGGTGCCCCTCTGATCCCTCGACCCTGAAGCCCTGCTCCTCTGATCACCCTTGGGTCTGGATGGAACACTAGCTGATGATGGTGCTGGGGCTAGTGATCTCTGCTGAAACTGTGGACGGTAGCCACTGCCAGACCTCTGATGCGAAAACCCACGGCTATCCGTCCGAGCCCTCTTTGCCTCCCTCTCCCTCGCATGAGCCGCCTCCATCTACTGGGCATACAATACTATGCGAGGAAAGTCCATATCCTGGTGAATCAAGGCAGTCCTGCAATCCTTGTCTAAATAACCAACCACACCATGAACGAATCAGCTCACTCGCGCCCTCTGATCCATCACTAACTCTGGGGCGTACTTCTACAAATGAGTGAACTCAAGCAAATACCCCAACACTGTCATATTTCCCTGCTTGAGGTTCAAAAACTCAGCTTCTTTAAATTCCCTCATCTCCCAAGGGAAAACCTGTCGAGAAAGGCCATGTGGAACTCATCCTAGCTGATAGGCCCTGCTCCCGCTGCCCTTCCGTCCTTCCATTGCTTGTACCAAATATGAGCGAATTATTTTAGCTGATAAGAGGCCAAGTTAACACATTCCCCATTTTTCACCCCATAACCCGAGTGACCTTCGGGATCCCTTCAATGAACTTGTGAGGATCCTCGTCCACCTTTGATCCCATGAACTCAGGAGGGTTCATCCTTAAGAAGTCTCTAATCTGAGCCGCGCTGCATTGCCATTCTGTGGTACCTACACAACAGCCTACTGGTTGACCTGAGCGGTCAAGGCCTGCGCCAACATCTGAATAGCCTCCCAAAACTTAGCGTGGGTAGCTGGCTCTGGTGCCTTGGGCTCCTGAACAGGTGGGGCTTGCTGATGCCCGTGGTCATTGCCACCTCCGTGGATTTCATCATTTCCATTCCTCCTTCCATTCATTCTTCTAGGAGCCATAATTTTGAAATCGCAAATCGCACAAATTAGAAGGATGGATAGACTTTTCATCGCACGACATAGATCATGAAAGAAGGGAACATTTCCTAAACTTCTAGTAGCCTCTTCATCATACGTGTGGCGTGCTTCACACCCATGAAAATGACTCTACTTAATGCGGATTTTAGACACTCTAGGAAACTTCAAACCTATTGCTCTGATACCAATTTTTTCATGACCCGAATGTACACCCGGATCATAGACATGGGACAAGGGACCCCGAGAGACCCCAAGTCGACCCATGACGCATACATACAACTAATCTCATTTAGTAAAGTGGAAGACTTAGCTTAATAATCAAGAACTGAATAAAACGATGACATGAAATATAAAAGACGACGGTATATGATCCAAACATAACAGTGGAATACTTCATATAGTCTGAAAAGCCTCTAGTCATAATAGATGGGTTTAAGGGACACGACCCTAACATACTGAAACTAAATGATAACCTAAATCTGAACATAAAGCCCTCGAAACGTGAGGACTCACCAATAATTTGAGAGTGAGAGTTGACATGGACTAAGGATGAGGATGAGCCTGAGATCCGGACCTTGTATCATGAAATGATATAGCACAGAAAGTATGCGGTCAATAAGTGAAATGTACCGAGTATGCAAGGTAAGTAAAATAGAAATTTAAAGTAAAATATCTCATAAATAAACATAATAGAAGGACATCATGCTTGTATCATAAACTTCGTAAGAAAACATGAGGCTCAAGGCTTTCAAATCATTCATAAATCCTTCATTATCATAATCGTAAGTAAACTTTATCAAAACATAACTTGA